>JANRGW010000051.1:0-21638 GCA_024733675.1 Psilopsiagon aymara | reverse complement strand
TGGCATGGTTTAGTGGGAGGTGTCCCTGCCTATGGCAGGGGGTTGGAACTGGATGAGCTTAAGGTCCTTTCCAACCCAAACTATTCTATGATTCTGTGAAATGAAAGAGCCTTAAAATCCTGGACATGTGGATCACTCTTATCTCAGGAGTCTTCTCAGATTGTTTTAGCAGCTTGGTCAGATTTTGGGAATCTTAGATAAGATTTTGTGAAGTGCATTTAGTATGTAACTAAATTAATGTCTGAACGTTAGGAAGGAACAGCTTGATTTATATGTAGCCAATCATCATCCTCATTAAGAAAAACAGAGCTCCTCTCAAGCTAATAGAGACTTTAGCTGCTTTCAAAATACTTTCCCAGTCTCCTTATATGCTTCCTACAACAAGTGCAGCACACAGGTGAGTATCTATATGTGCAGTGTTCACCTGCCATACAGCTGTGTGTACAAGGGTGGTACTGCACACTGTAAAGATAAGATATGGTCTAACAGTAATGTGAGGTGATGGGGCACAGGATAGTTTTAATTCTGAGAAGATAGAAGCAGTGACTGCATTTCCAGGTGCGCTGTGGATGGGTTTTTGTAGTGTGGGGTTTTTTGTTGTTGGTATTTGTTGTTAGTTTGTTTCTTTCCCCAAATGTGTGGTCCCTCAGTGTGCTGCAAGGTCTCAGCCTGGCACTGGGAATAGTGTTAGGAAACATCTAATATTTGCTATAATGATACTGTTTAAAAAAATCCTGCAGTCTTCAGTTCCTTTAGCTAATCTCTGCTGCTCTAGCTATTCCTTAAAATGTATAGATATTGCGAAAAAGGATCAGACTGTGTTGGTTTATGAAGGCAGAATTACTGCAGGTCTAGTCACTGCTTGTGTGTCTGTGACTAAGCACTGGGTTATCATCCCCAGTCAAAGTTAGAGTTTAGTGAGTGTTGTGTACCCATGGACAAGACTAAACACATGCATTTTGCTTTTCATATTGAGGTTAGAAATTTGTCAAAGCAGATCTTGACAGCTCTTTGTTTTGCTTCTCCTCAGAAAATGATGAAGGATAACAATCTGGTCCGCCACTTAGACGCTTGTGAAACTATGGGTAATGCTACAGCCATCTGCTCTGACAAAACAGGAACGCTGACGACCAACCGGATGACAGTGGTCCAAGCTTACGTTGGGGATGTCCACTACAAAGAGATCCCTGACCCAGACTCCATACCTGCCAAAACCCTTGAACTGCTGGTTAACGCAATTGCTATCAATAGTGCTTACACTACAAAGATCCTGGTACGTGGGCTTTCTCTGTCGACAGAACGAAACCTAGAAGAAGGAGTTGTAATGTTTTAAGCAATGTTAATTCCTTAACATCCTGTTGTCTATTGTAGAGCGTTAAATACCACTGAGATCCTCAAAATGAGAACAGGTGCTGTTCTATAAAACTATCTATTTGTATCTTTTAAGGATAGGGATGTACTTACAAGTACAAGACCATGCTACAATTAAAACTCTCCTGCTGTTAGATTGGTATGGCCCAGTTTTGGTGCACTTAAATTTAAAAGCAGAACAAGTTGTCACTGAGGCTTCATATGTGCGCAGTTATTTCTGTGTGTCTAAGAACTTTCAATTCTCAAATAGGATAAATTGGATTGGTTATATCAGTGAGGTTCATGATCTTTATTCATTCCGGTTTGAAGTGAATTGCATCCAGAAGTATTTTATTCAGTCTGTTGAGGAAGGCAAAATGGAAATATCCTGCTTGCTTACAGAATTGGATTCTTTTGTGAGAAGCTAATTAAGAGGCTGAAAACTTTTGCAATTCCAATAGATTTGTTCCTTTAAAGGTCTTCCTTTAATCTTAGTATTGCAGAACAAATTGATTGTTTCAGTTTATGGGTTTATGTGTTGTCCTTTTCATAGCTCTGTGCTGAGCTGTTTAATGTAGTCTTGCCTGCACTTCATGTTTCATTTAAGAGTATTCTTCTAAAATGCAACCACAGAAAATAGGATATAAATACAGAAGTGCTACTGAGGGCTGGAGCATGTATTTCCTTGAATCCTTGCAGTGTAAACATCTGGATATTAGTAGAAGTCAATACTTGGAAGAAGGATGATCAGAGGAACCTGACACAGATACCCCAAGTGTGTTTGTAGCAAAACGTGGTTTTGAAATGAAGGCTCCTGAGGGCTGTGTAGCCAGGGTTAGTGTCTGACGTGAGGGCACAGCTGAGGCACCCTTCAGACAGTCATCTGCACTGTACCGCGCTCACTCTTCTGTTCCCACTGAAATCTCTCTGGAAAGGGAAATGTGGGGAGAACCAGCCCCTGAGGCAGCTGGAGCTGCTTCCAACAGCACGAGTGGACAGGGAATCACACGGACCCTCCATCTGATCACAAAGATACCTTTGGTAGCCACCTTCTAGCTGAAACCAGCCAGCAGTGTGTGTGCACCTTTCTACAGCTGCGCTGTAGAGTCAAATAGCTCTGGTCAGCTGAGGCTGGATCTTACTCTATCCTTTTCTATGTGCTGTCCAGGTCAAAATCGACCATGACAGCTAAAATGCACGCTGGGCCTTCCACTCTCAGGTGGTTCAGAATAGATGCTTTGTAATAGTGGATATTTTATGGCAGTGGCTTTTTGGAATCTCATTTGCACATTTGTAAATTAGCAAGAGTATTTTACTGTTGCTGGGTAAATGATGATTTCAGAAATCAGCATTACGTTTGGTTGTTAAGGAGAGGAACATCTTATTTTAATACATCTTATTTTAGTATTGTTACAGCCTAAGTACGATTAGATACTTCTGTAGAGAGACAGAATCAAACTCATCCTCAACACACAACTGTGGTTAAGACAAGATAATAGGGATAAACTGGGATGAAGGCTAGGGGAAAGCTATATAATTGTGTTTGTGTAACTGCAACAGAGGTGATTCTGGTCGCCAGCATCAGTCCTTGCTGCCACTGTGGCATTTGACTTTGGGAGGGCTTTGAGAGACTGTTACTAATGTTGGCAGAATTTTCCTCATTCCAAAGAAACAACAAGGCAGAAGGCAGCAGGTTGGGTGCCAGTGAAGTAGGTGTGACTGGCAGAGCAAGACTCTATGTGAGTTCTGCGTTGTTTGTTTTACATTTAACTGTTTATTCTGAATGTCTGAGATCAAACACAGTAACCAGTGTTTCTGTTCAAATCCATTCCACTGCCCTCTCTGAAACTCAGGCTAGATTTAGGTTTCTGAGTGGCATCAGACTTCCCAGAGTGATGCGCCTGTAGCAGTAAATATAATGTTCTTTCTCTTGTTGGTAATAGTTCCATTTGACCAAAAAATTTCTGGTCAGTAATAGTTCTAAAATTTCACTTTGATCTCAGTATAATTTTGAACTTTTTTTACCTCTGGCTCCACTTCATTGCTTCTTGTTGAAATAAGTTACGTGTGTCTGTTCGAAAGAGTCAGTATTTCACCATTTCAGTCCTTTTTTAGCTTTGCACAGAGAACGATTCTCTGTCAAACTGATAAATGGGTGAAATCCCCTGGAAATCACCTTTGTGCTGGATGCACAGCAGATGACGACTTGAACTCCTCTATGTAGAATTAATGGTAACTTTTAGCTATAATTCTGTCATAAACTCAAGCCTTGCAGTACAGGCGCCACAAGAATAAGAGCTCCAAATATCAGAGGAGTTCATTTATTCATTGTTTGTAACAAGCTTAAGCTAAAGTTTAAGATATAAGGTATTGTTCCATAGCCCCTTTTAAATCATAAATAGATACAGTTACAAATACCTAAGGGAGTTGTTTCTAGGATAAAGCATATAGAATGATTTTTCTAGCTGCTAATACCGAATTCATACTTGTGCACGCAGGGTATATTTAATCATATTGTGAACATCAGCTCAAACCCAAAGGGTGCATGTGTTGTAAGACTGGATTTTACACATGCTATTTTTAGTTATCTAGTTCTGTGTATGCTGTAAATTGCGCTTTGTATGAACTTCTGTTCAGAGTGATCACATATGGGACCATAAAATTAGTCGAGATGCTCTGCTGAATGATAAATACTCCCTCTTGCATTGTTTTTTGATTAAGGAGCAATTGAACCACTGATAAAAATATAAAAAGAAAATAATATCCCTGCTTGGGATAAAAGATTTGAATTTCCCCGAGAAATTAAACACAAATTAGTCCAACTGAACAATAGCATCATTAAATATGGTTCTTTTTAATGCTTTCCAAGGATCAAGTTACTGACTGAGCTGCTTTTGCATTCCGTTAGCTGCAGAGGCACTTTAATGCTGATTTTATGCTGGTTTTGTGAAGCTGTTCTCCAGAAAACCTTTCTTTTCCAATAGCCATGTTTTCGATAGCTTTCCCCCACAGCAATATAGGTTAGACTTCATACATTTTTGCATGTGAGCTGTGATGAGGACTGTAAAATATCTCTTACTCTGAAAACAAAATTTGCATTTTGGGAGTATTTTCCTTGCACTTGGAGCAGAAGCACATTGAACTTGAATATCATGGAGCGGTAATGAAACAGAGACTCCAAATACCACTACTAGCGATTTGAACTCCTCCGTTGTGCTCTTGCTTGCAAGAATTCAGTTTTAATAAGAAGAGTATTTCTTCTGATTTCCTGAAAGCTGTCGGAGAGCACAGATGACATGGTTGTGGATGGGTGTAATGAGTTCTTATTAAGAAGAGATTGCAGTTAGTATTTAATAGAGTGGAAAACACCCAGCTGAACCCGTTATTATTAGGATCTAACATAGGCATTTCAGCTGGTACTCAATAGGTGCCTGGGGAGCAAAAACGCTACTTAAGCCTGTATTAGGTGCATGTCTGGAGCTGCAGGAGGAGTGTTCTCAGTTCTAGTGACCATTTACTGCATTTGCACGTGGTACAATGCAGCAGCATCCTTCAACTGAGCATCTAAAAGGGAAAAAGGCAGAGATGTCAGAGACAAGTCTGCATGTTTGTAGATGTTAATCAAGTAATGGATGTGACCTTGTAAAACTTTGGAACAAAAAGGCTGTTATTAGATAAAACCAAAAGGGGCGAAGGAAGCCAGAACAGAGAAAGTGATGTTTCCTGTGTATCATCTGGCTGAAGAACACCTGCTTGTGACAGCATAATATCTGTCTAAGAAACAGTGAAGTTGTGAAAGATGCTACCAGCACCCAAATTCCAACCATGTTCCTACTGCAGCCCTAGATGAGGGTCTCCACGTTCTGCTCAGACCCACCACTCCTAGCAAGGCAACAGGGAGGGCCCTGAGGGGCCGAGATAACTTCATCACGGAAGAGCAGGGATTCTCCACAGGCTTCCCTGAGAGGAGTCCTCCATGGGGGAGGGCAGTGGTCATCCTTTATGGGAGACGGTGCTGAGAAAATGGGCTGGCTCAAGGCATCAGCATGGAGTAGGAGGATGGAGCTGACAGGCACAGCCTTTGGGATTTACAAGGAAAGCAAGGAAGCTGTGAATTCACCTTTTCCTTGAATAGATAATGAACTTACTAAAATAAGTGGAGCAAAATTTCTAACTTTATTCTGAAAGAGGTTCAAGAGATTTTGGCACAGAATTTTATTGCTAAGAATAAAGAGTCCTTTTGACTGTCTGATGCAGGAGACTGGAGTGAGTGCACTTCTTGTCTTCTTGGGGAAAAGGGGTGGAGGGAGGCTGGCAGGGCAGGAGGTAACCCAAGATACAGGAAAACCAGAAGAAATTACTGAAGTGACACGGTAAAAGTAATGGAAAATAAGATTTTAATGCAGCAGCTGCTGTGCAGGAATAGGTGGAAATCTGTTGTGCGTGTTGAGACCGTGGACATTGTAGGTGAAGGGTTCTTTTTTATTTGTGAGGAATATATTTGCTTCCAAATGTAGTACAGCTGTCTGGGTTGTGGCAATACATAATCTTCCTGTCAGAACAGCCCTCAGAAAGTCATGTGAAGCACTAATACTTCTCTTACTGATTTTTATTTTTTTAAGTCAAATGTAGACTGGATTTCAGTTATCAAATACCTGAATTCATCTTGTCTACTGTTTTTAATTGGGTGAAAAAACTGTCTCAAAAATAATATATATACACACACATATACTATTTAGCCACCAAATTCCCTTTGCCTTTCGTAATTTTATCCCTTCCGATGTCGTAAGACCTTCTTGAAAAAAAACGTTGAAGTTGTTTTGAGGAATATGGATTATTTGGAAGCTTCCAATTGGGTCATTTAAAAACTTGAGTAGTAGAAGGTTGGTTTATGGATTTTTTGATTATGTTTGCCCACATTACTGTATAAAGTTATCAGTGATGAAAAAGAGGATTGAAATGTCATATCTTTTTAACAGTAGTTGCTTGCAGCTCTCTTATTCTTGTCTGACAGAGCTCTGACCTTTGCTTTTATCTGTCTATATGCATATATTATGTGTCTGTTTATTTACATGATGTCTTGTTTTCAAAACGGAATGGAAGGAGACCCTAACTGCATAGGAAAGATTGCTTGTTTCATTTCTACACAAAGCTCCAAGCCCAATAGATCAGATTATGCTGTACCTATCAACGGAAAATCATGAGGATTTATATTTCCTGAGGCAACAGCAAAAGAGCCTGTGCTTTCTTGTAGCTGTCTGCCAAGAGCAGTCATGCTGAACGAAGCTGCTATTGGATGTCACTTGAATCCTCTTTTTATTCAGAGAAGAACCATGAGAAGGTAGCTTTTATCCTCCAAATGGCATTTTTAGTTATTTTGGTATTTGAAATTGGAAAGATATTTTTACTCTCGGGTACGGTTTTCTTAAAACCTCTTCTGAAGCTCTTTGTTTCTTGTGTTAAAAGACAGACAAAATTACCATTTGTTTTTACCACACATGAAGGTTCAGGTCATCTCTTATTTTGTCCACATGAGTTCACCCATTGCTGTGAACAATGTTCTATACTTTAGAAAACTCCAGCAAACCCCAACAAAAACACATACATGAGAAATGAGGCCAGAAATGGGGACAGAGTGGTATAAAAAAAAAAGAGAAGTAAGGATAGACTGAGGAAAGCTTTCATTTTTACTAATGTTAAATGACAACCCAAGTAAATGGCCTGGCCTAAATTCTGGTTTATTCCCTGCATAGTTCCCTACCATTAACACCAAAGTGCAAATATATCTGGCAGCTCCAGTTGTTGGCTTGAAGTCTGTGAAGAAGATCAGACATTTATGACGTAGTCAAGTTGTCAGTCAGGGCTGGCCTGCCTATGAGAAAGCAGGTCAGCTCGGGGGAAGAAGAGACAGTGGGAGAAGGCACAGAGCTCCAGAAAACAGAATGCTGCTATGAGGGCATGGTGAGGGAAAAACTGGAGCACGAGGAGGAGAGGTGATTGGAAGTTGGCAGCAGCAGTTTGCCCATGTTCTCAGCGGTGTTCTCCCTCTTTGCAGCTATGCAGCTTGCTTTATTTCTCTGCATTGCCTTTCCCCCGTGGTCAGTTCCAAGCTTTATTCTCGGGGAGGTTTCCACCAGTAGTTTTGGCAAGGAAGGGTTTGAGTGATTTTTGGCAGCAACCTGAACAGAGCCCATCCTTTGTAATGGTTTGTCTACCTCTGCTTGTTTTCTTCAGGCAATGCTCCAGAATAAATTCTGCCTTTTGATGGTGTGTCGAGATTTCAGTAATTTCTGTTCTAAGGCTGGGAAGGATGAAGGGAGGAGGAGTGCTGTTTGACAGACGTTTTGTCTAAGGATAGAACTGTGCAAGGCTTTACCCTTGCACAGTAATACTGGAAACCAGTAAGCAGTGAGAAACAGATCTGAGATGAGTTTTTGCAACTTAGCCCATGAAATGAATGTCACTGGCCTAGCTTGTTGTCAAGTGTCATCTGGCTCTGGATGAGGGAGGCAGGAGGAAGGAGTAACTGGCTTGAATCATCTTCCTGCACTGGCCCTATGGAATGCATACAGAATGGAAAAATCCTCTCCTAGTTTCATTAAAGCCATCCAGAAAATGTCACACAAATGCACTGAGAAGAGAATCCTCAGCTGGACGATTGATGAACTAGTGCAGGACTTCAAAGGTACCCATTTTTTCACTGTCTGAAAAAGAACAAGTGGATTTATACGAGTTCATGATGCTCTGCTCCAGGTTCTCCAGTTTGTATTCTGCGTTCTTAGTGGTACAGTAAGTTACTAAAGAGATGATACAAGGAGAAACATAAAGGAAAACCTACTTTGCTGAAAAGTCGTGTAGAAGTTCAATAGGATGGCATCTTCCAGCTCAGTAGGGCTGGATTTAGGGCACATTAGTTTGTTAGCAGAAACATGAAAATTGTACATGCTCTTGTTTGTGAAGTGCTCAAGAGATGGCATTAATAACTGTGGGGAGCATTTCTGAATCTCCAGCTAAGTGGTGCATTTGGACCATTTAAAATTGAAATATTGTTTTATTTGATTGAACTTTGAACTGTTTTCTAAAAACCCTTTTTTTTGTTTGCAAAATATGCTAAAAAAGCATATTGATATTTTTGTAAATTGGTATTTTTCTCTCATTTCCCATATTTTGTTCCCAGTGTTATGCAGCTGTATAATGTAGATAAACATTAGAGATGGGGACAGGCAATGTAGGCCAAAGTCTCTTTCTATATATAAGCAAGAAAATCATCACCAAAAAATACCCAACAGTATTTTCTTTACAATTTTTTGTTTGGTAAGCAGTTCCTCAGATTAAGGAAAGCAAAAAAACCACCCAGCCCCAAACTTACAGTGAGCATAGTATTTACTGTGTAAATAATAATTATTAGAGATAGTAGATCATGTATTTAGTTGTCTCTGCTTCTAGGAGTGGTAATTACAGAGAATAATGATCTTCACACATCACTTGCCATTGAAGTCTTATGTAATAAGAGGTATCAAGGTAGCTTTTCTCCCTAAATTAGCTACTGAGTTAATAATTGAAATAACTGTATTTAGAAAAGACTGCTTGAACGTGTGACACATTGGGACTTGATGTTATCCCAGTCGTGTGCTTTCTGCTGTCAGGGTGCAGGACCTTTGTCTCCTTACCAAAAAGTTTTTTGAGAGTTTAAAGTGAGGGGTAGAATGGAATCAGCTACCTAGAAAGCTTTTGGCAGCTGGCTTTGGGCTGGATTTCCCTAAGCAGAGAGGGGTTAAGGGAGCAGAGATCAGAACAGAGCCATCCTGTACATTGCTATTGACATAGCTGAACTCTCTGGAAAGTTATGTATTTTCAGGAGTGGCCAGGTTGTCAGAGGCAAGGCAGGTTTTCCTTTCTGCAATGGCAGGAATGTTATAGCTTGAGAAGGTGAAAGAGAGGTGCTCAGATAGAGGTAGTTCTTGCACTGAGGCTCTCGTTATACAGTGAACTGTAATTGTAAATGAGCTTGGCAACGGGAGTGCAGCCCCGACATCTCTTATCCTTTGTTCCTAGTCTCCTGTACCATCGAAGGGGTGACCGTGCTGCCCCAGCCGTAAGGGAAGGGACCTTAAAGATCATCCAATGATGTAGCATGACAAATTATTCCCATATTAGCTAAAATTTTATGATCAAGTTCAATTATATTTCTGTGTTTTCTTTCTTCATGTGACAGAAAACAAGGCATTAAAAACCTCCTTAGTGATGGTCATCTTTACAGCTTGGTAATTGCAGGTTCCATTTATTCCTTTTGGAATCAATAATCACTGCAAGATAATAAACAGGAATGAGAGTCACTTGGAAGCTTTTTGTTATTATAATATTATTTAACACATTAGCTGGTTTTTGTTTGCTTGTATGAAAATGAGTAAATGAGCTTTTTAACTTGCTCTGGTTTTCCTCTTTTCATTCTTAGAATTTTTCTGTTATTTGTCTTACTTTCATGTTCTTACTTTTATTCATCTCATACTGGTGAAAGATGATTCATTTTCAGGAATAAGTGGCAGCTATTGCCAAATTACGCCTGTGGATGAACACAGGCTTTAAAAGTCAGCGCTTCCTGCAAGCTATTCCAGAGCGTTTTCATGTAGATATATGAACATAGCGTACTGTTGTCGGAGCATTTTTAGGACCATTGTGGTTTGCTGTATTGTGATGGTTTTTTTTTGGTTTGGTTTGGAGAGTTTTTTGGTGTGTTGTGTTTTTAATTATGTGTGTTGGCGCAGTGATTTTAATACTTACTTCTTTCATGCCTCTGAAACCTTACTGAGATAAAGCCATCACACTTTGGACCTGATTGATATGCTGGTTAGAACTTAGTGCTAACACTTTGGAGGGGGTATTACCAGGGAGCCTGTTTTCCTGATGAGAGCTTTTGTTTTTGTCTGAGTGGGTGTAAACCACTTACTTCAGGCACATCTGTTTTAATGTAGATTTTCTTTGTGCTGTCATCAGGCACAGGAAGATAATAATTTCAAATGTGATAATTTAATACCAATTTTGTAGGAAATGATAATGGTTTTAAAACCAAAGAAACACAAACAGGCGTAGTAGAAAACAATAGAGTGGGTGAATCATCTCATAGTGAAATATGACTTTAATTTTCTTTCAAATATGTTACATAAATATATAGTCTCTGTTGCATCCTATGTAGGTTTTTAGTTTTCTTTTTACTCCTGCAATTCCGGTATGGTTTATTCTTTGTGACAGGGGTGAACAACCACCCAGAACCTGATGCAATGCCTGAAGTACAACAGAGAAGCAATAAAGTATGTGGCAGAGGACATCTTGCTAATCTCAGAGCAACAAATGTACAGGAGTTACTTTACAGACCTGAAAAAGACACTAAATCAGCTTGGCATTACTGCTCTTTATGAATGAGATTTCACTTAAGAAGACTTGCTTTATTTGCTAGGTAGCTAGTCCTAGAAAGCTGGTGTTAAATCTACAGTCAGTAAGAATTTATGCTTCAAATTCTAGTTCTCCTTTCTTCTGCAGGTTGACCTCACTACTAGTTTTTCTTTCAAGCTTCCAGCTTCTCATATGTGAAGCTCTTGGCCCCTCTGGGTTCCAGTCAGTCCTATTTCTGTGTCATTTACAAGTCAGTTTGGAAAGGCCTTTCTGCTTTCAGAGATGGTGCTGGATAAGCTGGGAAAATCTCTGGAGTCTAAAGATTAGGATCTAGAATTCTTCTAGAATCTTTACGAGGCTGAAGAACTGTAACCATAGATTCTGAGGAAACTGTAAGGTGCATGGACTTCTCAAAAGTATGGGACTTTGATGGATCTGATTTCTTGCATGATTTTGATGGACAGTAGGTATCCATTACAGAAAATCCTTTTCTTACTTGGAATCTAGCAGAGGAAATGGAAAGTTTCCAAAGGCAAGGTTACTAGAGTATTATAACATAGTCAAAACTGTACTGTTCTGTAGTGGCACTGAAGGAATGACAGACCTGCTTTGGCAGACATCTTGCATGGGAAAATTAACTTCTGGAAGGAAGTTTTAACAATTTAGGACAACTTTAAGACATATGACTACAAACGTGTCTCGTATGTAAGCACAAACACCCAGCAAAAGAGTATGGCTGGCTACTGGGAAGTCCTCATAGAGACACGGGGACGTCTTGTCCATCTGACATTATGAATGAGTGTTGGGCAGTTGATGGAGCTCATTGTTTGTAATACTGGATGAAAATACTGTGTTTAAAAAGTTCCACCATGCATTTGTAATGCCTTTTTTTTTTTTTTTTTTTTGTCATTTCCACTTTATTCAAGTAACCAGAGAATAAAGCTACCTTACACTTCCCTCACTCCAAAGCAGAAGGGTTGGCAGGTCAGTGCTGGTTTGGTAGGGGTGGTGTATTTGGAAGCGGTGGGAGACAAGTCTTGTGGGGTGAATTTTCCTATAAAGGCCAGGATGTTCAACCTCTCCATCATTCCTGTCCCATCTCCTTGTGATGAACAATCAGATCAAACTTGGCTGCAGTCTCACAGGCTGCAGTTCTGCCCAGCAAAGACATCATTCTTAGTATTCTGACAAGGAGGGGGATGGCAAGAGGACTGAATTCATAATTAATCTCAAACATTGCCCCACCAATCATGCAAAAAAAATGCCTCTGAGCAAATATTAGGCAAGCATCGTTCTAAGATATTTTGTACACGTGAGCTTGTGCATTTGTCTCCCCCCAAAACAACCCAAACTAATGAAAACCAATTTAAAAAGAAGTTCAGCTGATACATGCTTGTATGGGTTTAGGGGAGTACATTTTGTATGAAAAGTGAAATAGCTGCTGTTCACGTTTTTAGACTTATTTAGAAATGGATGCTTGAAGAGCCCTTTTCCTCACCCTGGAAATGAGTAATATTAACAGAAATCTATAATTATGATGGGCTATAATCAGTAGCATCAGTCAAGTGAAAAAAACTTCATTTTACGTTTCATATGGCTAGATTTGCTTTGCCCTTGCTAAATTTAGCACTTTAAACTGTACAAGTGGTTTGTAATTGTGCTGCAGCCAGAAACGCAGTGAGTGTTAAGGTTAGTTTTTGCTTTGGTGTGGTCTCTATCTGAGATACATTTAGTGGTAAAGTAGAAAATCCAAAGTATTGATAAGTTCTGTACAAATGCAAACTATGCAAAGATTAGCTGTCTGGAGACACTATTCCTTTTGTTCAAATTCAGGCTTTTGATATGCGCATATAAGGCTATGCATTTTATGTTATTTAATGTAATGATTGAATTCTTGTGCGATACAATCATTATCATGGGGCATATTTTGTTTTTTACCCAATTTGTTATCCACAAGGTACTGCAAGATTTCCAGCTGTAATTCTAAACAGCTCAGAGTCAATAATACAAATTGAAATGAGAGCTGGTATCCTTAGGTGACAGGGGCTAGATGGTGTGTGTCACAACTTTGTGGCTAGTAAGGAGCATGCGTAAGATGAACTTTAGGCTACTAGTGGAGGTGTTGATAAAAAACACTATTCATTTTGAGCGAGAGAGTGAGCTGGTTAAAAGTGAGGAAGGTCATGTTAACTGGGATCGTGATGATGGCGAGTTCAGAAACATTGAGTAAAGGGTTCAGAGGCAACCTTGGTGGAAGAGCCTTGAGATGTGAGGGTGAAAGCTGTTAATAGATTGCTAATACATGTATTAGCATGGCTCAGAGGACGTTTTCCAAATGTACAATTGCTAGTTAGATCAATGCTGTAACTAACAAAAATGTGTCTCTGTTTTCTCAAATCTAAATGATGAGCCCTAGATCAAACGCATTAATGCTTTTCATGTTGACAAAAAACCATGCAAATCCCTACTACTGGTTTTAATTTGGAAATACACTTTTTAAACTGCAGTTGTTGCTTTGAAATGTAATTTTCACTATCCAATCAGCTCAACATTATGCAGTTTGTCTCCTGTCTGTGTTTTCTCTGCCTGCAACACTCATGAAGTCAGTCTACATCCAGCATGCAGTGAAACCTCAGCTGAATACGTCTGAAACAAGGTAGCAGATGTTTGGGTTTTCATTATGAAGGTGCCAATTACAATTCTGCAGTTGGGTGCAGTTTCTCTTTCGCGCTTAAAAATGTTCAGCTCATTTGGTGTTCATGGAAATATAGCAAGCATTTTGCCGAATATATGGAACAAAGTATCAAAAATCTATGCAATCTGTTGATGTGTTCTTAATTTTAATCAGTTGGGTTTAGAGAGGGTGTGTTTGTCCCTGGTGTGTGTTCTGACGATATCTGTAATAGGGGAGCATGACGCTCTTGCTTCTTTCTTTATAGTTAGCTTGAACTGAAACCTTGTACTTAGACTATATTTAAAGTAAATTGGATGTTAATTAAAGTAAGTTAATAACAATTGCTATGTCTAATTATTTTAGGTTACTTGTCAACAGCTCTTGTTGCAGTTAAACAAAGCTGGAATGGCACTAGGATAAATCTACCAATTGCCAGCTCCCTGTGAATGGGGCTGTACAAAAGGACAAGAGTGGAGATTTTTAGTGTCCAAATTTGGAAATGGAATACATAATGTTCAGAGTGTGAGAGTCAGATTGTCCCATAATGATACATTTTAAGGGAACATACAAATGGTTTTGATCAGTAACAATGGGAAAGTCCCTTCATACAGAGAAATACCACCTTAAACTATAATAAATATATCAAGGCTCTTCTGGGAAAATATGGAGGAAAATCTGTGTCTGTAGAAGTCAGTTTAATCTCCTCTGGAAACACTAAAGATGGAATATCCTAATCATAACTGAGATTAATCAGTCGTGTCACAACAAGGCAGAGTCTGTTCTTTGAGCTGTGACATGGTGTATTAATGTACCTCTGTTTAAATACAGCCGTGAACTGTTGTCATTTGAATTGAGAGATTCGAAAAGATTATTTCTTACATTTGAAATACAGCAAATCTTCGCTTTCCATTCTTTTAATCTTGAAATGTGGGCTATTTGGTATTGAAGAAGAAAGTTCAAGTTAGAGAGCCAGAATAACCCATGTGGCATGTCTTGATTACGGAGTCGCTAATGAACTGCAATGTCTAAATAAAAGATATCAGGTAATGTTTTCGTAATTTGAAATCAGGAATCCTTGCTCTGGGCCCAATTAAATTAATTGCATATATAAATGTAGTTAAATTTAGTTTGTTAGCTACCTCAAATATTGCTTCTCCTCTTGTTATCCCTTTCTCCCTGCTTGAGAAGCTGAAGGAAATAGCAATTTTTGTTCTACTTAGCTCTAACACTGAGGAGAACCAAACTAGGAGTAGTGTTCTCATATGAATAGTGCAAATTGCTCATGTGTCAGAGTTTTGCATGTCTGAAAATTTATGCACAGATGATAGAAATGTTTTGTCTGTTCTTGAGAGTGAATTGAAAAACTGATGATGTAGGGAGTAGAAAATGGTTGAAACCTGGTCACAGGTGGTTGGGATAACAAAGTCCAGCTGGAATCTGATCACTAACAGTGTATCCCCGTGTATCCCCAGTAAGGGGAGCAAAGCTGTTTCATGTCATTAATGGTCTGGATGAGGGAGCTGAGGGCCTGACATGCAATTAGGAGACTGGGAAAGCTAGGACTTTCAGGCTGGAGTAAAGAAGGCTCAGGGGGTTGTTATCAATGTGTATACCAACAGATGGGAGGTACTAAAGACGATGGAGCCAGACTCTGAAGACAGTGGTCCCTCATGGAAGGCAAAAAGGCAGTGAGAGCAAACTGAAACATGTGAAATTGCATTCAAATGTAAGAAAATAAGTTTTAATGTGAGGGGGGTCAAACACTGGCACAGGGTGCCCAGAGGGGTTGTGGAGTCTTCATTCTTGTGGATACTCAAAACCCGACGGGACACGGCCCTGAGCAGCCTGTTCTACATTACTGTGGGCTTAGATGGCCTCCCAGAAGAGGGAGGCTGGTGCTTGTTAGCCTCAACTACTCTGTAAGTGGCAGGTGTGTGCAGGACTGGAGTACCCATCTTTTAACTAGTAATAAGAAGAAACAATTTTCATGGTTTTCCTAATATTCTTTTGCCCTATACTTTTTTAATTCAAATGGAACAAAGGTAAATTTGTCCTTCAAACTGAAAGTTTAATCTAATTATTAGCTATTAAAACTAAAGGGAAGGTATTAGCTGTCTTTGAATGTGAAAGTAGGTAACAGTCAAGAAGAGAGGGGGTAGCGACTGTCACACCAGGCTTTCAGTCTGTTCTTCATGCATGACTTAATCTTCTTTCATAATCACTCTGGAGGCAATTTATGGACAGCATCATTTTTGTCTTACTACTGTTATGTGAGCCGAAACAAGTATGAGCCCCACCTCCGCTTCTCCCTGAACTTTGCCATGGTGATGGGAAATGTTGCACTGATACATTTCATAATTACAGCTGGTGTTGACATTATTTGAGGCAGCAAGAGATGTTGAGGTACACTGGTTTCATGCTATATCTGACCAAACTTGTATCCATCTGGAGCACTAACAATGAGGATTAGATGGTACCACAGCATTGCATTAATTAAAAGGTTGTTGCATCATTTTCAGGTTATTATTTAGATAATGCCAAAAATAGTTATTGTCCTCCTAAAAATCTTTGTTTAAGCCCAGCCTTTAACTCAGACTGAAGCCAGAAACACAGTACTGCACCAGCTACTGAGGAGAAAAGTAACTGTTACAGCCGAACCCAGGACAAAATCCAGTAACTATCCTGCATGAATGCAAATCTGACACAGGAAGCCTGAATTTGAGTGTCCTCCAACTGTTGTGGTAGATCTAATTATGCCATTTTTACCTAACTGATTCCATTGTTCTGGCTACTGTACAAATCCATTGTTTCTTACACCCTATACAGTAATAAGTCAAACATTTCCAGTTTCCTAGAAAGTTTGAGCAGATCTGATAAGTAAATGGTTGTCAAATAACAAGGTGGGGGCCTGTGACCCTGCTGTCACTCATCTGAGGAGCCTGCTCCATGTTGGCTGAGTTGTGCAGCACGTGTCTGGTCAGTAGAAGGAAGTCTTTTAAACTGCTTCACTATTTCTACTCATTTCTTGCTGAGACAGCAGAACTGAGGAGTCCAGAGGAGGCCATGGAGCTGCTGCAGGGCCGGAGCAGCTCTGCTCTGGAGCCAGGCTGAGAGAGTGGGGCTGGGGCAGCCTGGAGAAGAGAAGGCTCCTGAAGGGGAGACCTGAGAGCAGCTCCAGTGCCTGAAGGGGCTGCAGGAAACCTGGAGAGGGAAAGAGTGGCTGGAAAGCTGCTTGGTGGAAAAGGACCTGGCGGTGTTGATTGACAGATCTGAACATGAGCAGCTAGTGCCCAGGCAGCCAAGGCCAGCAGCATCCTGGCCTGTATCACCAGTGTAGCAGCAGGACCAGGGCAGTGATTGCCCCCTGCAATGGGCACTGGTGAGGCTGCACCTCGAATGACATAAGGCCTTATGAAAGTATATTCCTAACATTTTAGAAGTAGAGGTGATGCTGGGTGTTACTGTTAGAATGCTGATTTGTTTTTCCTTGTTTTCATCTACAAAAAGATTTAAGATTTCTGATTGGGTTAATTAGTATTATCCTGGTTGTGTATAATTAATGCATCAGTTGGGATCTGCCCAGAAAAACAGCAATGTGCTGTGTGCTGAGATAGTGTTGAAAGTACAGTGTGGACAGATATTCAGTAGAACCAAAGGCAAGTTCCACAGTATTGTTTTGGAAAAGAAAACAGGATTGTTAAGCAACATTTCTAAACTGTAAGTGGAAATGTAAAACAGATTTCTGTAGGAGAATCTGTGCATATCAAACCCAGCATATTTCCAGACAAGCTTTAACAAACTTTTTGTTGCATTCTTATACAGGGATGTGCATTCCCATGTAGTTCTCAAGAGGTAATACAGTGAGAAAATAATAAATATTCTTAGGGCAAATAGTAAAGAGAAGATAAAGCAAATTTATTCATGGTATTTGATACCCAGAATCCAGATTATAGCTGGGGCGAAGGATCTGTGGAGATGGTCTTCCTATGAAAGAGAGAAAACCAGCGCTGCTGCTGGACTTCTGTAGTTAACAGAATCTCCCTATGAGAAATCATAATTGAAAACTAGAAGAGCTGATGTATTACTGCTTTCTTATTTCAACACGTCTTCTTGAAACTGTTTCCCATTTTGTAATTGAAAACTTTATTTAGTCAAGCAGTTTTAGTTTCTTAATCCTTGGCTAGAAAAAGGACACTGCTTCCATCTTGAAGGTTTTCTCTAAGATAAATAGTCATTTCTGAATCTATCTTGGCTTAGCCTGAGGTCAGTTGGATAAAACTATATCTACAAAAATGTGATACTTAAGATTATCAATTTTGTCTGGTTTAATCTAGCCGAAGATTTCTTCCATTAAACCATTGATTCAAAATACATAATGAGGGAGTATTTCTGCATTTGATAGCACTCCGGTTTTTTAGTAGTTCTCCTTTTTACAGTATTAGGAATTAAATAAGAACAGTAGTCCATGGTTCAAGCGGCATTGATCCTTCTTGGGTTTACACATATAATGTTTAAATACGCAGAGAAAATCCCTGCACATTCTGGTCCGTTTTCACTTTGCTGAATAAATATACTCCAGAGTGGATTCTTTTTGCAGTTTAAATATGTTTTTAACTCTGCCTGTTGCAAGTGGAGTTGAAATGAAGCATTTGATATGGATATCATATTCTAGCAAAGTTCATTTTTTTTATCTTGATAAAATTGGTATATTTACAGTTTTTATTATTCTAAAAGAGTGGTTCAATCTGTAGAACACAGGAGAATAATGTAAAACAAATTACTTCAGAGAATGCATGAAAACCAGATTTTAATGCGGAAAGACTGCTTGGATCTTCTTGCTAGGTCCTCCCTTTCCACATCAAAAGGGGCAATGAGAAAAATGAGGTTTAATAAATGTTAATAAATGTTGTGATTTGGTAATCTAATTTTGAAAGTTAAAGCGCCATAGTTTTCTCTTTCTTCCTTCTTAGCCCATCTTATTAGTTAATTATTTTCCTGTGAAAAAAATCTGAAAACCCTCTTTCGTAATCCAGATTCACTGGTAGGTCAATACTAGCTTTTGGGTTGTTATTTTGAAGACTTAATAATACAGCTGTACTTTGACCTAGCAACCTGTTTTGGTTTGGTACTTGTACCTCTGCCTGCAGTTTGTTTTACATGCAAGTATTCACTTACACTTCAAATACTATTATTACCTAAATAATATAAAGACTTGGAAGAAATATTTGAAAGCATGTTACAAGGCTCAGTGGAAGGCTGTTACTGGGGGAAGATATTGGATCAGTTTCTCCCTAGTAGAAGCTTGCACAGTATGTGGCTGCCTTTGCCTAGCAAAAGCTCTCCCATTGAGCTCTTGAGAAACAGCACATTCAGAAAGGTGAAGTTCCTATTTGCAAATCACAGTTCTCTCACATGTTATCAAAGGATTTCCATTCTCTGAATTTGTTCCTAGTTAATTATTTAAAAGTAACCCCTTTGGGCTGTCCTTTCAGTTGTTTTCCAGGTGCCAAAACCTGCAGATTTCAGCAAGAAATAAATTTAGTTACAGCACGGTAGGGAGGTTTAAAAGCCAGCAGCTTCTGCAAAGGATTGTCAGGAACAATCTGCAAGGAGACTGCTTTTGGCATATAGATTTTGAGCTGAAGCAGTACAGGAAAGGAAGAGCTGCTTGCCAGCTCTCACCACCATATGCTTTATTATAATGTAATATACAAAGAATATGGAGACAGCAGCTGCTGTAGAGGGAGGTGGCCACTTGTCAGGGTTTGAAACCTTTCTGAAATGTCTGTTCATTTTCTTGTCACTGGTATTTTTTCCTCTTGCTTGCGTATTTGCATTCAAAAAATGTTCGCTAAAAGAAATCCATTTTTAGAGCACAGTAAGAAGAGGAGAATGTGATCTC
Source organism: Psilopsiagon aymara (assembly GCA_024733675.1). Taxonomy (NCBI): domain Eukaryota; kingdom Metazoa; phylum Chordata; class Aves; order Psittaciformes; family Psittacidae; genus Psilopsiagon; species Psilopsiagon aymara. The sequence goes on along the minus strand of JANRGW010000051.1, from coordinate 2,322 downwards.
GTTTTTGCTGAAATGAAAGTAATTCTAGGAGGACTCTTAATATTTAGGGTTTATATTGTGAAATGTGGGTAGATTTTTTTTCTCAATATCCATTCATATCAGAGCATGATGAAATCTTAAGTATAAATTAACTATTGTCTAGGATTGTATGTCCTTTGATGGAAAGAAATTTATGTCGTTTATTGGCTGCCAGTGTGTATTTGCTAGTGGGTTGGTCACATCCACATTTAAGTCAATATTCATTTGACTTTGGTGGCAGAGAGAACCAAAGCTTAGATGAGGATTTAGATCTGAAATGGAAAAGAGTTTGATAGGATATACACAGGGAAACTGGCCTTTCCTGGCATCCATACCCAGGCAGAGAGGTTGAGTACTCTATTACATTAAGAAAGCTGAAGTTCTTAGCATATTTCAGAAGATGTGTGCCTGCAATGTCGTGAAAATGTACCTTATATATTTAAACAAAACTGTATTTTAAAGGGTATCATTTTGGCTCCTGAGATTTTCATATCTGAATGTAACAGTCCTTCCAAATATACACAACTATGAGCACTTGCATTTTACAGTAGGGATTCTTAAGTGAATTTGAGAATCCAGGGGGAAGTTACAGTATAATTGGATTATAGCAGGGTGAGCTGTTATAGCATATAATAAAATTATTATGTTAACATCTGCACCGAATGTCAGAATTTTACACTGACCCTTAAGTAAGCCTAAAATGTCACAGCAACACAAATGTGACCCATATAACTCAGTAAAAATAATGACTCATATACAGGTAATATGTTACAACTCTTTTTGGAAGGATAAATCTCTTTGAGACAGCTTTTTAGACAGAATCAGAACAGTTTGGGTTGGAAAGGACCTTAAGATCAACAAGTTCCAGCCCCACTGCCATGGGCAGGGACACCTCACACTAAACCATAACACCCAAGGCTCTGTCCAGCCTGGCCTTGAACACTGCCAGGGATGGAGCATTCACAACTTCCCTGGCAACCCATTCCAGTGCCTCACCACCCTTACACTAAAGAACTTCTTCCTCATATCCAATCTAAACTTCCCCTGTTTCAGTTTGAACCCGTTACCTCTTGTCCTATCACTACAGTCCCTAATGAAGAGTCCCTCCCCAGCATCCCTTCAGATACTGGAAGGCTGCTCTGGGGTTTCCACTCAGCCTTCTCTTCTCCAGGCTGAACAGCCCCAACTTCCTCAGCCTATCAAATTACCTATTATTTACCTATTATTACTTCCAAATTATTACCTTTTCTTCACTGTAGATGCCTCTCTCTGAAGAAGAAACTGCATGGCTCTATCTGTCATCAGGTATATATTTTCCTGGTGATGGAAAGATGTCTCTTATGGAAAAATCTGTGTTTATTTGCATGCCACAGTTGTACCTCAGTTTATTATTATCTATCTGACTTTCATTTTCTAACCCAGCTGCAATTAGTGGGTATCTGCAATATGTACGTACTTATTAATACTTATTTAAAGGTCCCCTCTGCCTTTTTGTGGCTGTATTTGTTTCAAGAATTCAAATCTACGTAGGATTACTGGTCTGCAAATTTAATCAATCCCTTTGTGACCCCTCATCCCACTGAGGGGCAATGTAGGGAATTCCATTGCTTTAGGAATCCTATTTCTGAAGCAGACTGAATTTTGCAGTCTTTAGTGAAATTAAACATGGATTATGAATATTGTCCTGCAGTCCTAATTCTGCAAAATGTGAGGCAGTAGTGAAGTCTCATTAAAAATGATGACTTACAGTCTTGTCCTGGGTCAAATCTGTTTTCCATGCAAATGAAAGTTTTGAAAGCACTTCTCCTTTTGGTTCCCTTATATATAGTTAACCCTGCCTTAAGCAACACTACTTTATTTCTAGACTAGCCTGCTCCACTTTTTTCTAACATATAAAGCATTTATTGTCTGAAGCAGCAGACTAAAATACAGTAATTACAGAAACAGTTACTTTTAGATGTGGAACTCTTATAGATTGTTGGAAATACCTTTCTCACTGAGATTTGCTGTTATGATTAGACATAGATTTATTTTTACATAAAAAATGCCTGGTAGGAAGAAAAGGACAGATCTTTCTTTAACCATTGTCCTTGGTTCAGCAGTAGCAGTCATTTTTCTCCTTCTTAGCAGCTGGTGCAGCGGTGTGTTTTTGACTTTTAGCCTGGGAGCAGTGCTGATAACACCGATGTTCTCAGTTGCTGCTCAGTCATGCTCACTCTGACCAAGGACTTTCTGAGTCTCATGCTCTGCCAGGGAGGAGGGGAAGCTGGGAGGAAGCAAAAACAGGATACCTGACCCAAACTA
>JANRGW010000049.1:0-17135 GCA_024733675.1 Psilopsiagon aymara | reverse complement strand
CATTCTTTCGATTCTCCTTCCCATCCCTCCAGGAGCAGAGGGAAGAAAAAGGGGGAAGTGAGTGAACAAACTGCATGTCTGATTTATGGCTTAAACCACGACAAGTACTTTGCCCAAACACTAGCTGATCAGAAACCCATGGAAGCAAAAAAATTGTTTTTCAACCTGCATTGACTAAGGAAGGCTAGAGATCAGCAAGGTTTCTACACTGTATGTTATATTCCCACCTAGTGAGGAAACATCTCCCTTACATGTATCTTCTATGTGGTCGTTCATGAAGTGTGTATAATCTACTACCCAGCATAGGTGCCATTTAGAAATCTAGATGCACACAGGAAGTGCCTACATTGTTTTCACTGACTGCACTCACAGCTCTGTGACTGAAATTTTTGCAGGCCAAATTTTGTTCTGATATCAGAACATAACCAAAGTGTACTAAAGCTTGGATCAGGATGAAAATTTCTGCCTTAACATTACAGAAGAATTTTAATTTCAAGGTATTGCTACATAGTAATGCAAGAAAAAATAAGTTACTGACTATTTTCTTTACTTAATAGTAATTTATAGACCTTACTTTTCTTGCTAAACAAGCTACACTTCTCAAATAAAATTTTATGCCTTACATCTCTTACTAATGATCCATTAAGACTATAAAACATAGAGTTCCACTTGCATAACAGTAAAACTCTTTCTTAGTATCCCTGTCTCTCATTATATTTTTTCCAAAGTAATTTTTGCAAGTGCTAAGTACTTCTTCAGAAATATTACAGTAATGAATGTAAGCTAACCTGACAGCTAATAACTTTTTTAAAAAGACAGAGTAGTCATTTCAGTATGAAAATACATAATAATCAAGTAAACAAGAAAAAGAGGAGGTATATGCTCTCTGCATGCAGAAGTCCTTTGGAGAATATCTGATACCTTTCTAGATATGCAGTTAATTAATAGTAGGTGCAATTGGTAAAGCAAATCACAGCAGAATAGATATGCACTCAACAAAACCTACTTCATTGGTGATTTGCTTTTTGGGCTGAGTTTATCAGATATAGTGCTTCAGAAGAATATTAAAGAAATCGGAGCTATTAGGCTCTAGACTAAGAGCTATAAAGCAACAATAAAGATAGATAACAAAATAAATTAAACTCATCTCCCAGTTCAAAACACATGGCCATAGCCCTAGCCCAAAAAGGAAGAGACAGAAAAAGTCATAGATAGAGTAGTCAGCTTTGCAATGAACATGCATTCTAATTGTGTACACCAGCGCATGAAGACTACTAGGAAAGGATATCCAATGGACATAACATCTTATTTAAAATTAAATCTCAAGTGAAGTCAAAGATCTCACTAGGAAAGAACCCTGGTGTTTAAGACAAGACAGTACAGTACATGCAAGATACATGGACAGAAGTTACTGGCCTAGTTACCTTAAAAATGGACAAAATTGTAATCCTGCGCAATATAGTACTAGCGAAAGCCTGGCATCAATACTTCTGAATAGAGAAAAATGGAGGGAGGGAGCCTGTAGCTGCAGAGGTGGAGGGTTTTGTTTGTTTGCTTGCTTTTTTTGTTTTTCAAAGAAGAAGCCAAGATTAGTCAAAATGAACATTTATTTTCATTGCTGCACAACACCAAGTCATCATTGCCATATCCAAGAATAACATAATTAAAAATATCAGAAATATAAGATCAATTACTACATGAATTTAAGCAACTTTTCATTGCATTTTGTAAACCCTTAAAGGAAACAGATCAAGATCCTGATTTTTCACACTAGACAAGCAGACAAGTACGTCTGTAAAAAGACTGTGCATCATCAAGAGATTTCAGAGGCAGTGCTAAAGATAAGCCCTTTTTAAACAACTCAGACCCACTATGTGACAAACAGTATATGCCCCTACCTGCTACTATCAGTTAAGAGAGGTAGCTTTCTATCAAAATGAGATTCTGTTTAAAGACATCAGATAATAATTCTGCAGCTTGACATGAAAGAAATATGGGTTTTAGTGTACATGAAAATCATCAGGGATCTGAAAAAAAATAATCAAATAACTAAATTATTTTTTTCTGGCTTCAAACGATTAGAGAAACTGAGAAATAAAGATGGTCAAAAATAACCCAAGGCAAGCACAATAGCTGATATTGCCAACACTGTAAAAAGTAGCTCTTGGAAGAAGCAGAGGTTCTTGGTGTCAGAAAAAAATAACTATCTCTTAACTTCCCTGAGACAGTCTTACTTGAAGCGCAAGAAAATAGGAGATTATGCATATCAGCTGTTTTTTTTTTAGATGAAGTGTCTGTTATGGAAATACCTCAGAGATGCTCACATTTCAACAAAATACAGGTGAAATACTGCCTTCTGTTATTCCCATGAAGTATGTCTTAATGGAAAACAGTGGGAAAATAGAATTTCCTACCAAAATTATTCAGTCAGGATGCCTCTTTAGTTTTGTTAAAAAGTGGAACTTCAGTGTTGAAACATAGCTTCTCACCACTGAACTTTTAAAGCCAGCATTAGAAATTAATATCAGGATAGCCTGGGACTTGCTAGAATGTACACCTAAAGAAGGTGAAACAAAAAAATTAGGAAGTGCAGTTCCAGGAACTGCCAATGCTTTGTGAAAACAAGGCTTTGTGAAAACAAGGCTGTGTCCATCTCTGGTGGGAAATAGCTGTCACTAACAGCAGAGACAGGTGGTAGCCAGACATACATGGGCAGAGCTAGGTGACATCTGCAAATCCCAGAAGGCAGATAATTAAGGTGTGGAGAAGTTTGTTCAAGAAATCCTCCAGAGAGGCAGTGATAACATCAGGCTGTACTAGTGAAGTCCCAAGACACACCACAGCTAAAAGTAGCAGATTAAACGGAGCTAAACAATGTATTGAGATCTGCAGAGTACTTCATGAATAGCACTTCAGCCTTGCTGACTGGCTCTAAGTCTGGTATTTATCATATACTGTTGGTGATTACTAGCTGTTACATTTAGCTGAGAGGAGAGAGATAAAGAATTGTGATTTTCAAGAGCATGTGTCCCAAGCCAGATTTATTGCTTATTCATAAAAACAAAAGATGCTGATCAGCAAGACAGCTAATGAGCCAGGCACATTTTCAATTCTCAGATTTGAAGCAGCTTCTGTAGAAGATAACCTCTATATTGCAGAGACATGACTTTCAAAATTTTTTCTTTTCCAGACAAAAATAGGTGGTTTTGGTACCATCACAGGGGAAACAGAAGGTCTTCCATCTCCTCAGCTCCTCTGCTTTCGAAGTTTAAAGAATGCTGGAGGGTTGGGGAGAAGAAAGTGGGGACAGCGTCTCTTCTCTGTCTTGAGTGCAATGACAGTGCGTCCCCACTTGCCAAAAGCTGAACAACAGATATCTCTCACAGTGTCAATAGATAGAAGTGTCTGAGAACACTATAATTAGTTCATTCAAATTTACTTCACAGACTCATTAATTTTAAAAACATATGAAATACTAAAGACAATTGAGGAGGCCTATGACTGAGAATTCGTAGTCTGCTTCATGAATCTCCTAGGAGATGAATGTGTGTTGGAGGTGATGAAGACTATACTATTTCACACAAGAGCTCTTGATATAAGCAAGGGGGGGGGGGGGGAAATGAGGTGAGTGTTTGTTCATTAGAATAGTTTTCCTGTTTATAGTTTTTCTCTGTTCATTAGAATAGTTTTCCTTTCCCTATTTTATTCTATTTCCAGTCTGATACGTGGATGAGTAGTAGTTCAGGACGCAGAACCAGTAGATTTCACCAGCAGGTGTTCCCTGATGCTAAGAAAGTTTTCTCCTAGGAATCTGCAGCTAGTTTACACTTACACTATCTTCATGTATTTATACTTCTTCTTGTATGATTCACAAGTATTTCTGTTCCACAAATCTCTGTGCCTGCATAGGTGCTGACTTACTAAAGACAGTTTATGTATCCAGGATACTGACAAGAACATTGTTGTTTTTTCCCCACAATTTAGATTATATATTCTGACACATAGTGATATTAGGCAGCAAATCCATAAATAGACTCATCAATATTAAAACATGCAAATTATATCTTTTCAGTAAAACGTTCTTATTTGACTTTACAATGCACATCCAACTTTGCTTTCTAGGAAGATAGAAAGGTTCTTTAGACAATATACTGTTTCATTATGAACTATGCAAATCCTAGCCTGTCTTCCTTCTGAGTAGAAAACTACATATTTCTATTTCCATGCCTAAATCAGCTTTTTCAGTTTTATGATTAAGTTAATTGCTTATATGAATGGTTCCGATAGAAAAGCATCACTACCCTGAAATTTTCCAAATGGGTATAAAAAAAGTGTTTATTGTAACTTTATATTTCCTAAGCAGAGTGATGTTGGAGGAAAAAAACCGAACAAATAAACAAACAGAAAACCAAAGGAAAAAAACTCCTTTTATAAGCTTTTCTTCTGCAGACAGATCTATCATATGCTGAACTGTATAATACTAGAACAGAGTCACGGGAAGAGAGGAGATAAGGCATTGCCTAAGAAGCCAAAGCAACTTATTACCCTAACATCTGGAATGAAGCAACTTCAAGGAAAAACAAGTCCTTTCAAGAGATTTGATTTGGTTTTCTTTTTAATTCTGGAACGAATTTTGTAGTTCCATTTTGAAAATATATTCTTTTTAAAGTATGTGTATCAACAATTAAGTTAACTATCTCACTTATAATTTGTTGCATTTTCTGTTCACTGTAAATAAAACAAGTTAACTGCAGAGTTAGTGAAGAAAGGGGGAAAAAAGGAGTGAATTGAAAAAAATTTACCCTATTTGTATAGAAAAGTACAATGAGCTCTATCCAATTGTCTCATGTATGATGAAACACACATGCAAATGGGTTTTTCAGCCAAACCCTAGACCCCACAGTGTGTCCAGTAGGTGTTTTGGGCCACCAGGTTCCTCCCAAAGCCAACTCACAACCTTTGCTGTCTACTTGGCTTCTCAAACCGTTTGCCCTACTCACTGTCAAGTCTGGCTTGGCTTATGCCAGCACTAACACACAGAAGTAGCAGCAGTATCTGCACGGACCAGTCTCCCTGGTTGCTTTCACTCTATGCACACAGGCCCCCTCTGACCCACAGTCTAAATGCAGTGCCTGGCACTTACACTTTTACACACAGAAAAGAGAATATTTTGCCTTACCTGGGAAAATAGTCAGAAATGGGGTTTAATGAGACAGGGCAGACTGTGCTGATCAGGCAGAGGGCATGGCCAGGCACACACACACTGACCAGCAAGCACTTTACGTGTAGCCAACACGTAGGCCCTTATCCCTCTATTTTTCCACACTTGTCCCTCTCAAAACCAACTTGATTCTTTTATTTCCTGCATATAGTCCTTCCCAAAGCATTCCCTAGTAAGTTTTTCTAAAATGCTGTTCCCTGCATGTCAGGATAAGTCCTGTACTGCAGCAGGTAGCACACTTCTCAGACTGAGAGGTGATGAGGTGACTTTCTGCTGCCACCCCAGGTCAGTGGGGCTGACACTTTCCTGGGGCAGGGGTTCAGGTGTCTCATGAGGCTGTTGAATCACCCTATCTGCCAGTGGCATGCTGGGCTACATGGTGTGTTTGGAGGTAGACCTTTAGTCACATACGTGACAGAACTTTCTCTCTCTCATGAAAGGCTGTTATCTAGTCCTAATTACCTAGTAAGTACATAGTAGCAATCGTATAATAGCTACTAGCTACCTTATTTTCTACGAAAAACATTTTTAGTTAAGTTAGAGGTCTGCTTATTAGCAACTTCCAAAAAGTATACCAGGAAGAGCACATCATTTAATCAAAGTCTGTGAACTTGGATTGCCTTAAGAAGCTATTAGCTCCTTTAAGGGAAGTTACACATTTGCACCAAGCTAGGATGAAGCTAAATGAAAAATTCATAGAGCAGAGAATGCTCAGAATAAAAGGAACTTTTTTCTGCAGTGACTGAAGGCAGAAGTTAGCTAATGATCCTTGCTGAAGTTAGCATACATCTAACCTAAAATTTAGCATGTGAATTCTATTCTGAGTCTGAGTCCCTCCAGCAGATGGAGGAACTTGATAAAAATCTTTTCCAATTTAGTGATGGAAAATAGAACACCTTAAGACTCCAGTTTTTAAGAAGCAGTGTTATATTTTCTTAGAAAGTGACGAAGGTAAAGCTGCCTACTGCCTCCATTTCCGTGAGTTATGATTCCATGCTGGCAGCAAAAGTTGCCAAGAAAGCTCAATGTGTAAGGAATCCTTGAAGCACTTTTTTTTTTTTTTTAAATCATATATTTAACTTTTTATATATTAACTCTAACTTGCTCTTAAGGTTTAGACGTGAAGAAATTTACTACTGATAAGCAAAATAGCTGGCTCGCTCTAATGACAAAAGCTTGATTTGTCACTGGGTGTGAGATTCTTGAAGATAGTAATTAATTTAAAAATAAAACAGGATTAATTGAATTAAATGTGTTGGTTTAATTTATTTTAATAACCATTTTTGACTTTTATTTGAATTACAAAAATCTGTATGCAGTTTATTCTTTCCCTTATACTATGCCAGGATACATATTTTATTTAAAGACTTCCATAACTTACTTAAAATCAAATGTAAAAAAAAAAAAATCTTAGGAAAAAATATAAAATATAATCAATGCGGTTTCATCATTATTTTTTCTTACCATAAATATGTATCACCTTGTCCTGACCAGCTTGCTCACACAGATTATCTCAAGCGTCTTCCAGCTTTTTAAGTGTCTATATGTAATCTTGCCCTAAGTATTTCAATGAATACTTGCTTTTAAAAGATTCGGGGTTTTCCACCTTCCACATGAGAGGGAAAATGAGTGGATTGGAAGAAAGATGAAAAACATATTTCAGCTTTACGGTTACAGCTTACCTGCATGTGAATTATTTCACATGCCATCAGTAAAAAAGCAGCATTCCTCATTTCCCCACCACACCATCTTCTTTACTTTATGAACAGCAATATAATAATTTTTTAAAAGTGAAACTAAAAGCCATGAAACTGTGTTTGGAAAGGATAGCCTAAAAGCCCCAATGTGTCCCAGATATTGCTCTCATGTTTAACTTTCAGCAGACATATATCCTTGCATTTTACATACAGACATAGTGATTATATTCTTTCCCAAAGGCTTCAGTTTTAGTCTAATTAGATAATGGTTTGCTGGCTATTTACCACTCTAAAATATAGGCAAGTTGTTCCAAAGAATCATATTGCTCCACGAGCTGCATGTGTTACTAGCACTGTTAAACTAGCAAAACAACCAGTACGTTTTTACATGCAAAACAGAAAAAATACCCTGTGATCTGTGGTTGTGAAATATGCAATCTAAAAACCGTTTTTATTTCCTCTGTATCTCTTAATTTTTTAGAGAAATGCTGGTATAAAGAAATTAGCACTTGCAGAGCCTGAGACTTTTACAGTATCCATTGGCTACTGTAATAGATTTTAGTGACCAAACCCAAAAATAACCAAAGGGATTTGAACGTGGAAGTGAAATAGTACAATTTACCACTCATGAAAAGAAGTTTCAGATTTGAGGACATTTGATTCCATAGATTTTTATACATGCATGTCAGTGCCAAAACCTTGGCAGTCTGAGAGATAAAGGCCTGTCTCAGAGTGAGCTCATAGAAACCTACCTGACAGCTGAAAGTGAGGGTAAGAATTGGCAGCCCTCAAACCTTTGAAGTAATAATTGTGAATACAAAATCAAGCTGTATCTTTTTTGCCTGCTCACAGACATTCTGCTAACAAAGAAAAAATCCAAGTACATCCAATATGTCCATCACCAAGCTGTCTTAATCTGAATAATGCAGGTACTGTCACTAGAAGTCCATAGCAATATTTGTTCCCTGGGACAGGACGGTCCTTACTTCTAAGAATATATTGATGAAGCAGCCTAAGGGAGAACTTTTACCTAGCTGAAGATCTTGAAGAACCCAGAAGCATGACAGCAATCTCTGAGCTAGAGTGTGTTGCTTTTGCTTTGATGTTAACCTATTTATACACCCCCATTCTTAAAAGCTAGTAGAAGGAAATACCACTTGCATGACAAGCAGGTTAGCTTGTCATGCCAGCTACAGAAATAGTCTGTTTCTCTTTGCCTCTTTCTCTAGCAGAGTCTGGTATTAGCTGCTTCAAATGTCCAAGAACCTTTGCTGTGGATATGATAACTAAATCAGAATGTTAGCTCCCTCATCCATTTTTGTAAATGCAGCTCCAATTTTTTCTACCTTTGCCATACATCTCAAGGTTTTTTCCAGTGAAAATAGAACGCATAGCTCCATTCAGTTTTAGGCAGATTGTACAAAGTCACCAATATGAGATTTTAAACAACAGAATCAAACTTCACAGTCTTTGGTGGGAACAGTGCATTGGCCCATTCTGCTCACAATATCACCAAAATGAGGCCTAAGATTCAGACTGGTTTTTTTCTATAAGGACCCTGAAAACTTTATGTCACATACTCTTCAACTTTTCATTCAAGTTATCTCACTGCTTTCACCTCTGTTTATATTATAGCCCTTGTAAGAGTTTCAGGAGTCAGAAAATGTGGTCTCAAAAAACGTAATTTTTTCATACGGATGTGTGCATACTTCTAATTAGAAGGAGAGGCAGAATAATACTTGAAGCATCCTGAAGAAAACAGAAGTTACATGATTTAGAATTTTCAAACACTTGAAAAAAGTGTCTATTAACCTGCTGGTTGTAAATTGAATCATACAAACATGAATGAAGAGCATTTAGGGACAGAGAAACTAGAAGACCAAGTAAATATAATTAGAGCTTTTTTTGTTTAATCATTGCGTATTCCATTCTTCAGTGTAGGGGGTTGTCTCTAGGAAGACAAAACTAACATTTATTTACATTTAGATATTTACATTTAGATTTGAATTAATTACATTCACACTGTACCAGATTCCAAAATCATAATGCAATATGCTTAGTATTGGAGGAGGAGATTTGAGCACAGAGGTCAGAGGCATAGAGGTCTGACACTTGAAAACTCACTTCTTACACTACACAGCTTAGACAAAATGTAGTCCTCAAAAAAATCAAGCCAGTTCTAGAATAATACAATCATCTATTTTTACAAATGAGACTGATCTAAAATCATTGCCACATTGTTGCTCAGTCTAAAGCTGCTTATTCTTTCCCTTTATTTTGAAGTCATATTTGTCCTGTTTTTGAACCAGTATCAACATTTTCCATAGGTTTGGTACTCACATCCGTCATGCCTGTTGCTTATTTTTCTACCACATATGAAGAATTCAGCATTAACTCCATTTACCTTCTTTTGGAAGGTCCAGTAAAACATTTACGCATTTTGTTTGCAAATCCTATGATTTAATAAGGGCTGAAATGCAACTAGCCCTGCAAGAACAGCTTAAAAAGTCTGAGGAAAAAAAGAAATTTCTTTGGATTTCACTGAACATTCTGACCAAAAGTATCTATCTGCTACATTTATTGAAGAAAACTTTGAATTGCTTTATTATGGAATGGGACACAAAAGAGAGAGGAAGCTGTTATAAAACTTGGAAAAGAACTGAGCTTGGGCTTGTCAAACTCCACAGAAGGAAATTCAAGAAGTTGGTAAGTCAAGAGTAGAAAGAGGAGAGAATCAGGATGGAGATGGATACCAGCGGCAGAGCAACTCTTCAGAGTGTGCCTCCAATCCCTGACAGCACAGAGAGCTTTTTTTAAACAGCACATGCTGCAGAATCCCTCCTCCACACTACACATGGACAAACTGTACAATTCATCCAAGCCAACCCGGACAACTGTTAGTTTTCCCATGAATAGAGTCCTTATTCAAAAATCTTTCTGGATGAATTCACTGCATTTTGAAAACCTTATTCTAGCCTAGCAAACAGCACTTTTATAAAGTCCCTTTATAAGTCTTGGCTAAAATTATGTAATAATAAGTTTAGATCCAGCAGCTAAAAGGACTAATTTTTACAACGAGTTTAGTAAGAGAGAGAAGATGATGATGTATGGTTTGATGGCTGCAATCCAGTCCAAACACTCAGCAAAATAAAGTAAATAGTTCTCGTCTGGCTTTGGTCTGCTCTTCCTACCTGCACCTGCTGAAAGACTCATTGAGGTATAGTATATTATTAACATGCTCTGCAGTCAACAGCAGTTATGAGTTTATAAAACATCAATCTGCTTGTCAAAATAGAAGCTATTTATTCTTCTTGCAGGAGATATTTATGATTTGTTTTGATTATGCTGATAGCACATACATGCTGTCTTAAACAATAAAAAACTGAAAGTATAGTCTCTAAGTATTATAAGGCAAAACTATGCAGAAATAAATCTCATATTCACATATATTTTCCTCTTAATTGCTATTTAGTTTCCTAAATAGAGCTTTATATTGCCATATTTTACTCCAGGTTCTTAAAGAGAGGAAGAGAGCTTGAGCAAAGAGAAATAATGTTTTTGCTGAGTGTCACTAAGTTCCATACATACTTAGTCCCACAGCCACATCACTCAGTTTGTGGTCTTTAGGATAACTTAAGGAAGCTGCCATTTTGAAGCAGTCTTTCCTGAAAAAAAACCAAAACCCAAATGTACAGTTTGGAGTTGAAACTTCAAGCCTCATATTTTAAGTACTCAGAAAATACAACGTTGCCATTTGAGCAGCTCCTTTAGGTCAGAACTTTTTTCTGTCCACAATGGTGCTGACTGGCATATTCCATCACCATGGAAATAAAAAAAATTCAGTGCATGTAGGGCTAAAGTTTCAGAACAGACATGTTCATGGTCAGAGGTATATGCATCAAAAAAAAAAAAAAAAAAAAAAAAAAATTAGGAGTGTCAGTTTCCTGCAGAAATATTTCTTGGAAAACTCTAATAATGTGAACACACTTTCAGGTATGATTTATTGTGCAATGAAATGAACATAATCCAGTTCTTGCAGTAGTCTGTACAGAAACCAAGGGATTTTTCTGGTTTTGTTTGTTTGGGTTTTGGTTTGGGGTTTGTTTGTTTTTCTGTGTTCTTCTTACACTACTTCATATCCAACAAAGGGCCACTAAGATGATGAAGAGGGTGGAGCACCTCTCTTTTGAGGGAAGGCTGAAAGAGCTGATACTGTTTAGCCTTGGGAAGAGAAGGCTAGGAAGGAATATGTTCAATGTGTGTGTATAACTGAAGGGAGGGAGCAAGGAAGACAGAACCTGGTTCTTTCCAGTGGTGCCCCATGACTGGACAAGAAGCAGTGGGCACACACTGAAACACGAGACATTCTGTGTGACCATAGGGAAACACTATTTTATTGGTGGGGTGGCTGAGCACTGGCACAGGTTTTCCAGAGGGGTAATGGAGCCTCCATCCTTGGAGATCTTCAAAAGCCATTAGGATATGGTCCTGTGTGCGAACATTAAGTCCATCTGGTCCATCTGGTCCACCCCCTGCTTGGCTCAAGGAGGTTGGTTGGACCAGATAAGCTCGAGGTCCATTCTAAAGTTAGCCTTTCTGTGATTATGCACGCATGCAAATTTAAGAAATGGGCCTGTGTGGATGCTGGACAAATAAGACAGGTAGGAATATATTGCATTCTGCCGAAATTACATTGTCTTGGCACAGGTCAGGAGCTCAATGGAAAAATGGGCTGATATCTTTTCTAACTAGCACTTCTGCGTACCACTGATCTCTAGGGCAACTAGAGCATAGTAGCTCTCTACATGGGTTTTGCTGTCTATCCCCAAGTGGATACATGGCAACATTGTCTCATCACAAAATGGGTGCAAAAGAGGCACGAATATCAAGAAACGTCTTTATGTGAACATGACCGGGTACTTCCAAGCCTCTTTATGTGAGGCATCAGTACTTCCAAAACCAAGTTTTATTTGAAAATGTTAATATCCATACAAGGTGAAGTTTTTTGAATGGGATTATATTTAGCAGTTGATAAATCAGAAATGCTGAGATTATAAATATAGCAAAGAAGCAGGCAAGAAAAAACAGGAAACAAAACCTAGCTTTTTGAGATTCAGCTGACTGGAAGTAAAATTTCAAACCTTTCAGCTGATGGCTGGCAGCTGCAATGGAGAAAGAACAGGTCTCTTCTGCCTTCACCACCATATCTATCTATAAGTAAAATAAAAGAAGCTGTGTTACACTGTGATGATGTAGAAGACTGATTATCATGCAGACAACAGGGCATTCTAATGGTGACTTTTCACCATGCTAGTGAAAAATACCTTTACCTAAGCCTGAAAACAATGCCAATCCAACACAGAAGAAGAGGTTGAAGGGACCTTTTGTCCTTCTGCTGAAATAGATTCTCTTATGTAACCTCACTTCTTACAATTATTGCAGGTGGTGTGGCCAGAATGACAGTTAGTGCTCCTAAAAGCTGGCAGCAACAATAATTTGGAATAGTAGGTGAGCTGATCTAAATCATTTTAGCCTTGCTTACAATACTGCTGTCATAAACTAGCTAACCTTGTTAGATGTGCTTTGTGGTTTTTATTTTTCCTTAAGGATATGATAAAGGATGTCAAAGTCAGCCCTGCCACTCTCCATATACGTGCTCTAAACAAATACAAGATTTCATATTTCTGTACCAACAGACACACAAGAACAGTAGATTCACCTAAAGGAAGCAGAGTGAAAATTTCATCTCAGTAATAATGACTTTCATTTGTTCAGATTGGTCTAGCTTTCTCAAATTGCAATGCAATTTTCAAAATCATAACTGGGAGGGAAATATGAGAGTGATCGGTGTTATAGAGTTTCATAAAATCAGGCTGAAATAGGGCAACCACTTACATGTTGTTGTATTTGACCCCATCTTGTTAATGAGTTGGGGGAAAAAAATTAATTTCCCATAACAGTAAATACAGTGTATTATACAAAGAATATACAGCCCAAATAATGGCTCTTGAAATGAGGAATTGAAATGAGACATGAAAGTACTGAGATGTTTCTTATTCTAAGTAGAATTGTTGCACCTTCGAGGATGAAGAACAAGATTCCTAACAACAACCAAAAATGCCAACCTCCAAGAAAATAACTACACCTGTTGGGAAAGAGACTGCGCTTAGTGTTCCAGGCCCAGTCTCTGATAAGTGTAATTTTTTAATGTATGCACAGTATTCTCATATGACTTCTAAGTTTCACCTTTGCCTATTACCTGTGCATTAATATCAAGTGACAAGCATATGATAATGCAGGAAAACAGGCACTCTTGAAGCTATCCCTCTGGCATTCTTTTAGGAGAGGTTTTGGTTTGGGGTTTGGTTTTTTTTTTTTCTTTTAAAATATAGAATATTTAAGGGAAGTTTGTTTTATCCCTCTTCTCAGATCAGCATGCAAAATACAGCAATGCAGCCCTCTTTTAGAAGTGCCATACACTGTTTCTGAGCATTGTCAGTTCTGCACTTGAGCAGAAATGGCGAAGAATACCTAAAAGAGCTAAGGCTATTATTATAGTTACTGCTGAGCAGAAATGGAATGCGTATAAATGGAGACACACAGAGCGGGAGCAAGTCCTTTGCCTAGCCTCCTTTGGCTAGGTAAATGTCGTGCTGAACCCATGACAGTAAAGAATTGCTTTGCCATTCTAGTGCAGTAGGAATGTTTAAATTAGGTCTATTTAAAAGAGGATTGAGGAGAGAGAAAGAAAACCATAGCAACAACCTTTGAACTTCAGTTCTTAAATTTGCCAAAATTTAAATTCAAATCCAGCATTTAGAATGATCCCACTATGAAGTTTGTTACAGTGCACAGAAAAATCTCTGGAAGCTGTGATCTTGACCTAGAATTTTAATATTGAATTTTGAATCCAATTTGAATTTGAAGTCAACTGGACTTGTTGAATTAAATCAGACACATTTTCTCCATTCAATATCAACAAAGGAACATTTGGTGTCAAATAAACTGGCTTTCATGCTTATCCAGGAAATATTTTGATGCCTTGAAAGTTTTGGGACTGCATGTATTCATATATTAGGTGCATTAAATATTTGCACAGTTCACCCATTAGCATCTGAGCTTATCTTTTTTTAAGTCTGTACTAGTATGCTCTCATCTCTAGTAATGGACACTAAGCACAATTAAATAATACATTTATGATGTGTAGCTTGTGGGTTTTATAAGGATATTGTAGGATATAGGTACTCTTACTCTAAGGTAGTTGAATCTTTCTTTTTTCATACATTCCCTTTATTACATCAAGTAGGTATATAAGCATATTATAGATGGCCAGACAGACAAGGCGTAGCTGTAGGTTGTTTTACCTGCTTATAAGTTGTCATACTGTAAGCATTCTTTGCTATGGTTGAAAAATTAGTATTAAAATCAACTATATATTCCCCAGCTGTCATCAGTACTGCATTTGGAAGCATGTGCCCCTGACCAAGAACTGCACAGTGATAGTTTGGAACAGCTGGCAAATTCGCATTCCTTCTATTCCTTTTGAACTATAGCACTTTACTGGTAAATGCTTTACTGAACAATTTGCGGAGCTCACAGTGTGAGTCCTTACAATTAGAAGATTTTGCAACACTGCTGACAGCACCATACCTGCACTTTGTCAAACTCATCCCACTCATCTCTGAAATATATAGATTAAATGAAGCTGTTAAATTCTGCATGTCAGAAATGTTACTCATCAGTCCTGGAATACATGGCTATGTGTTCTAGTAAAAAGGCTGGAAAATTTTGTTCCATGGTCCTATTAATTTTATTGCAGCTAATTGCATATTCTACCTTATGGAGATATTTCTTTCAGGTATCACTTATTACACATAATGGACTAACTCTTCACTGAGAGTTAATTTCCAGAATTAAACTGATCATGAAAAACAGTTTAAGTCCTTTCTGGTTGTAGTGAGAGAAAAGCAATAACATACTGTAGGGTGTAGCCTAAGTTATTTAGGAATAAAGGAGAATCAAAGTTGTTTTGCTTGGTTTTTCAGAAGAATTTCAAAGGTATGACTGAGTTCTGTATTTCTGACTTACTGACACAATAGTCAGTAAGTGGTCTAACAATCGAGGAATTTTTTTAATTCATCTTTTTAATAACACACAGAGATCTCATTTAGTAGGTCATGGAGTACTAAGAATGAGCCTTAAAAGTATTTCCATTGATCTTACTATGAAAGCTCTAAAGACCCATGCACCTACAGATAACTACAATTTCATCCACTCTGTTTCCATTCACATGCAATAGATCAGTATACAAAAAATCGTTAGGAAAAGTATGAAACATTTGCTAGGCATACAACAAATAGAATTTATAAATATCTCATCTCAGAACACACTTAGTATGTTGAATTCAAGACTGCAAAAGTGATCAGCCTTTCTTATGATCAATTTAGGGAAATTCCTTTGAAAGTTTGAAGGTAATGTATCCACATTTCAGTATACATGTAAATGAAAGGCTTATGAACCAACATGGCAAAGAAGACATGATTGTTACCAGTTCTGATAAATTTCAATCACATCTTGATCTCTCTGCCTCTGTCTTCATGTTTGTCACAGTATTTGTTAGTTTAGGGTTTTTTTTAACCTTATAACATAGCATTCAAACTCAAGAGTGACATCACATATCCATTCTTACTTGTAGATGAAGAAACATTTTAATACTTTGTAAAATATTGGGAGATTTCATTATACCCTAAATTGAATGTAAGTAGGTGTATTTGAGGTAAATTATGGTACTTCTGGAGAGCTGCAGATATGATGGCTTGGATTCAATTTTCATTGAAGGAAATAGAAACACTTCAGTTGATTTAATGAGTTTTGGGTTTGATCCAAGGTGCACTTTGACTTAATTGAACCATTCCTTGGAGTAAGTGCAACACCTCCTTGAGTACTTATATGCAATGAGTGTTCGTAAGATACAGTCCTTTGAAGTGAGCATCTGAAAGGGAAGAAGAAACACTGTCATGCTACAACTGGTTAAATTTCACAAGAGATAAAAACAGTGAAGTTTTGCAAAAGTAAGAATCATTTTTATGTTAACATGTTAATCGTGATGTCCTAGAATATATTAATGTGAAACATTTTCTACCCAACTGTGACAGAATGCCTCTCCTTATTCCCTATCCACTACAAATGTGAAATGCCTTCAATTCATCATTGAAGAGAAAGGTTAAGTTGTTATTGTCAAGTAACTCAGCTCGACACAGAATCAAACCAAAGTAGCTGGGTGCAGGGGAGATGATCTGCATGACCTACCTACCCAGCCAGTGATTTCTGCAGCCCTCACAATCTGCTATACAGATAAAAAACAGATTTTGGCATTCTAAGGACACATTTCCTCCCATATATACAAATTCAGAAGGAAATATTTGCTGAGAAAAATCAAAGAATATTATGTAATGAGAATCTTTCATCTTTTTCCAAGATGTCCAATCTTTCTTACAAGTCAGAGTACAGAATTAAATGCTATCCAGCTCTGTTCTTCCAAATATGCCAGTATAATGTGTATTTCAAATGATTTAAGTTTGTTATTTTTCCAAATTTTATGAATCTTTCCAAATTTTCCAAATTTATGCACTGGATTGAGTTAATCAAAAAAACCCTTTATGTTAAGAGTATTAACAATGTAGTAAATAAACTACTTTAATTTATCTTTAAGGCTGTTTCCAGATGTACTGTAAGATATAGTAATTAACAGACTTTAAAGATAATCATAATAGGTTGGTAAAATTTGAGTTAGATGACAAAGATTATACCACTAAGGGATGGTACAGATGCAAAATAAGAGTTGCAAACTGCAGTGACCCATGACTAGAATTGGCCTAATTTGAGTGGCATTGCAGGTGAACTTTACATCATTAATATCATGCAGGCATTGATATATGAACAAGAAGGCAGACCAACATGACCAGGATTAATTGTAGGGAAAAATCACTGGGCTGCTTGATACACGGCTTTTAATTCACTACAGTTATATGCGGTAGGTGAGGACCCTCCAGTGGTGGAAGAATTATGACAATCAATATGATCATGCATCAAGCTCCTTTATTGCATCTGAGGGCTTCACTTCAATATCCTTAGGGTTCGTTATGCACACTAGTCAAGATATGATTGGTCACATTCAAACGATTACCAACATACAATTGGCTAAGCATAATGTTACA
>JANRGW010000048.1:20502-33196 GCA_024733675.1 Psilopsiagon aymara | reverse complement strand
GGCTCATTGGCTGGAGCAGCTGGAATATCTCTACATTGCTCCAAGCATTTATTATAGGTGCTGGCAAGTGACTGGGTGTGTTGGGATGGAAAGATGCCCCCCTCCCCCAACACACCTAGTTTAAAGCTTCCTTGACCAGTCTGGCAAGCCTCCTACCAAAACCGCTCTTCCCCTTCATTGTCAGACCAGCTCCACCAGCCCCCAGTAGACCCGGCTTACTAAATTGAGTCCCCTCTTCAAGATACCAAAACTCCTGACTATGACACCACCCTTCTAACCATTTATTGACCTGGCCAATCCTCCTAGCCTTTTTAAGGTCCTGTCCTATATCCTGGAGGATTGATGAAAAGACAATCTGAGCTACAGAGCCCCTACCTCTCTCAGGGCTCTGTACTCCTTCTTTATGTTCTCTGGGCTACTGCTATCTATATCAGTAGCACCCACATAGATCACCAGAAGCGGGTAATAGTCAGTGGGACCGACTAGAGCAGGCACCCTCTTTGCAACATCCCTGATCCAAGCCCCTCGTAGGCAACACACCTCTCTTGAGACTGGGTCAGGCTGACAGATGGGCGCCTCTTTCAGAGTAGAGTTCTCTACTACTATGACCCACGGCTTTTTGCTGGCAGCACCAGTAGTGACCTTCTTTAGCAGTGCATCAGCCAGTAGTTCATGGTGTGGGTGTGTTTCCTCATCAGTCCCCTGAAGGACAGCAAAGTGGTTCTGAGTGGGAACAACAGATTTAGGAGGAAGCCCATTGCTTTTAACTGTCCTCTTCCTCCTTTTTTGTGTTGTTTTTTTTTTTATTACTATAAAAATTATTATTATTAATTATTATTGCTATAAAATTATTTTAATATTTCCAGAATACTGTTGCTTTATTATGCACTTACTGAATGCAGGAGACAGTTAATCTAATGACAAATGCTGACACAACTGAGGATGAAATACTGCCGTTCCTTCTGACAGCATTAGCTAAATACCTGAATGATAAGAACATTGACCTGTATTTTTCCCACACTCAGAAAATGAACACAGAAAAGTCTCTCTTTGATCTATTTCACCAGCCTCAGTTATTGTAGCAGGCCTTCACAGACATAAAAAAAATCATTTTTAGTATTCTGTCAGCTCCTTATTCTTCCTTTGAAGTATAATGGATTTATGATCGATAATATCTAAAAGCAGCTGGCATTATTACAATTGCTCTGTGCCAAGAAATATATAACCCATAAGTAACGCAACACTGGCAAAACTGATATGGCTTTTGGCTGTTCAGAAAATGTAATTATCTCAGTAAATGTATGTGGCTTTGGTAATGAGAGTCAAAACTTCAGATGGATTACTTTTACTGACATCTTTTCACAGTTATTTTCTTAGTTATTCTAAATCAGAGCTCAACACTTACCCAATAGATAAATACATGACTCCTTCAAATAGCTTTATTTGAAGGAACCCAGCCCTCAATACATGACTTCAAAGGGCAAAAAAAAAACCTATGACATAGTTGCCATCATCCATGGTGTGATGTCTCACACAACTGGAGTGCCGCAGGGGATGGCTGTACACTACCCAAGAGGTAGGCAAGGAGGGAGAGGTATTGGGGTAGCCCTCTATGTTAGCGACTGTTTGGCTGTCTAGAGCTTGACTGTGGTGAAAGTAGGGTTGAGTGTTTCTGGGTAAGAATCAGAGGGAAGGCCAGCAAGGCAGGTATCATGATGGGAGTCTGTTACAGACTACCAAACCAGAATGAAGAGGCAGATGAAATATTCTATGAGCAGCTGCAACAAGTCTCACAATTGCTAGCCCTTGTTCTCATGGGGGACTTCAACTTACCAGATGTCTGCTGGAAATACAACATAGCAGAGAGGGAACAATCCCAAGAGGTTCCTAGAGAGTGTGGAAAATAACTTCCTGACCACTGGTGACGAAGCACACCACTGGACCTGTTGTTTGTGATGAGAGAAGGACTTGTGGGTGATGGGATGGTTGCATAGTGCATCTTGGGCATAGTCAGAGAGTTTATGACCTTTGGAGAAAGGGCAGGCAACTCAGGAGGACTACAAGGATGTTTTGAGATTATGCAGGGAGAAAGTTAGGAGTGCCAAAGCCCAACTAGAACTTCATCTGTCCATGCTGTAAAAGACAATAAAAAATGTCTCTATGTTACCAACAAAAGAAGGACTAAGGAGAATCCCTGTCCTCTATTGGATGCAGGGGAAACAGTGATAAAGGATGAGGAAAAGGCTGAGGCACTTACTGCCTTCTTTGCCTTAGTCTTCAATAGTGAGACCATACCCAGCTCCCTGAGCTGGAAGATAGGGATGGAGAGCAGCAGCATGAAGCCCCCATAATCCAAGGGGAAATGGTCAGTGACCTGCTACACCACTTAGATGCACACACAAATGTATGGAGCCAGATGGGATCCACCCAAGGGTACTGAGGGAGCTGGCGGAAGTGCTCACTGAGCCAGTTTCCATCATTTATCAGCATTAATTATTTATCCCCTGACTAAGTATGGAGGTCCCAGTGCACTGGAGGTTAGCAACTGAGACGCGCACATACAAGAAGGGCTGGAAGGAGGATCCAGGAAACTACAGGCCTGCCAACATGGCCTCGGTGCTGGGGAAAGTTATGGAGCAGATCATCACGCAGCATGTACACGACAAGCAGGTGATCAGGCCCAGTCAGCATGGGTTTATGAAAGGCAGGTCCTGCTTGACTCACCTGATCTCCTTCTGTGACAAGCTGACCCACTTAGTGGATGACGGAAAGGCTGTGGGTATTGTCTACCTGGACTTTAGTAAAGCCTTTGATACCATTTCCCACAGCATTCTCCTGGAAAAACTGGCTGCTTGGATAGGCGTTCACTGTCTAAAAACCCAGCTGGATGGCCAAGCCCAAGGAGTGGTGGTGAATGGAGCTAAATCCAGTTGGCAGCCAGTCACAAATGGTGTTTCCCAGGGCTCAGTATTAGGGCCAGTGTTGTTTAGTAGCTTTACTGATGATCTGGATGAGGGGATCAAGTGCACCCTCAGTAAATTTGTGGACACCAAATTAGCTGGAGTGTTGATCTGCTGGAGGATGGGAAGGCTCTGCAGAGGGATCTGGACAGGTTGGATGGACAGGCTGAGGCCAGTCGTATGAAGTTCAACAAGGCAAAGTGCCAGGTCCTACACTTGGGTCAAAACAACCCCTACAATGTTGACTGCAGAGTGTGAGCCAGCAGTG
Organism: Psilopsiagon aymara; assembly: GCA_024733675.1. Taxonomy (NCBI): domain Eukaryota; kingdom Metazoa; phylum Chordata; class Aves; order Psittaciformes; family Psittacidae; genus Psilopsiagon; species Psilopsiagon aymara. The sequence continues at coordinate 29,968 of JANRGW010000048.1, read as the reverse complement.
TGCCCAGGTGGCCAAGAAGGCAAATAGCATCCTGTCCTGTATCAGAAATAAGTGTGCAGTGCAGGAATAGGATGTGACTTCTCCCTTGAACTTGGCACTGGTGAGGCTGCACTTCAAATACCATGTTCAGTTTTGGGTCCCACTACCAGAAAGACACTAAGGTGCTGGAATGTGTCCAGAGAGGGGCAATAAAGCTGGTGAAGGTTCTAGAGCACAAGTCTTAGGAGGAGCAGCTGAGGGAACTGAGGTTGTTTAGCCTGGAGAAAAGGAACCTGAGGTGAGACCTGATCGCTCTCTGTAAGTGCCTGAAGGGAGGTTGTAGCAAGCTGGGGGTAGGTCTCTTCTCCCAAGCATCAAGAGACAGACAAGAGGACATGACCTCAAGGTGAAGTTTAGAATGGATAATAGGAAAAATTCCTTCAAAATGGTTATCAAGCATTGGAACGGGCTGCTCAGGGAAGTGGTGTTGTCACCATCCCTGAAGGTATTTAAAAGACATCTAGATATGGTTCAGTAGTGGACTTGGCAGTACTGGGTTAATGGTTGGACTTAATGAGCTTAAAGGGCTTTTCCAATCTGAATGATTCTATGAAGGCAATGCCATAAAGGCATGAACTTTACCTACAAATAGCTCAGAGCAGAATCCTAGTGTGATCCATTGCATGCCAACTATACTGGTTGTATAGTTGTATAGTGTTGGGTGACCAACACTAAAATTAAACGTTCAGAAGAGAGTTTTTAACTGTGAAGTAACTGAAGTGCAATCCAAACCTTCCATATGAATTCCCCCCACCCACCTGCCAACAGTAGAACACTCAGATCTGCATGATGGCAGATTAATTCAACTGACATCTAACACTTTTTTCCTTGGATTAATTCTAGTAGTGAAACAATTTCCTGATCTGGTTTAGCAGACACACAAATGTCTGTGTTCATAACAGCGAGCAACTCAAAAGATGCAAATCCTTCTTTCGATTGACCTCTATCCACTTAAAGCATATGTGAAACTACCGCAGGGATCTTGCACATAGACTGTCAGAACATATGGCTATCAACCACCTCAACCACCAGTCCACTGGGATTCTGGTCTCTGCCTTTCAGGGATATTTTCTTGTATTACCCAATCATTCTTTTACAACAGAACCAGTTATTAAAGTGTATGTTTGCATGGTGGCCAAAGCTCGCATAGCATAGGATATGATTTACTGTAAAGCCCTGAAGAATTATATTACATACCCAGACTAGTCTATCTTCAAAATATATTTTCCCTAAAGAAATATGGCATTTTGTAAATATGGCATTTTGTAACTTTTTAATAAATACATAACTTTTACACTACCAATGCAGTAAATACTATTCAGAAATATTTTCCTATAAGTGTTGATTATCACCTCAGCAATCATTATTAATGACTGTTTTCATTTACTGATAAAACAACAGTTCAAACAATTCAGTGACCATTTTAGCTCCAATGATGATAGCATGATGATACAAAACAGTGCTCCTGTATCATTAATACTTATTTCATCTTGCAAAGGAATTATTACAGACAATACTGACAAAGCTCTTTTTGCTGCAGCTGAAAGAGCCTGTGAATAAATCATGCCATGTTTAGGTACAAAAACCAGGTCAATGGTTATGGAACTGATGTTTCCAAAAGCAGAACCTTCCCCACAGCGTAGCTTTAGGAAAACACGCTTCATCTGACAGAATACATTCTTTTCAACAGAATCCTCTTAGTAGGTACTACATCAAAAAAATAATCATTTAACTATATAAATGAACAAAGAAAACATACCAAGGAATGGAACATATTTTAAATCAGAGATACATGGCACAACATTTTAAGACTTCACTTAAACCAGCCTCCTTTGGGTTGATGTTATGTACCTGGGGGTCAGAAAAATCAGCCTCAAGCAAGTTGTTTTGAGTGTCTCTGAGAAACTGGTGAGAATAGCAGTTTTTGAAAGAAATGAACCAGTAGAAAAGCAGTGTGTATTAGTATTAATGTTATTCTTCTCTAAAGACCATATCTTCTATGATATGGTTTAGTGTGAGGTGTCCCTGCCCATGGCAGGGGGGTTGGAATTAGATGATCTTAAGGTCCTTTCCAACCGTAACTATTCTATGATGCTATGATCCATGCCATTTAATGTAAACAAGGAACAGCTTTAATAGGTTTAATAATACAACCTTAACTGTTGTATTTTGGTTGGGAAATATTATAGATATTCTTGGAATAAAAGATAAAGGAAATCAACATAGTGATTATAAATTAAGACCAGCAGCAAGTTTTATTTACATAATTTAACAGATTCAAGCAATTATCACGAGTCATTCCGATTATGAACATCATTATAATCAACAAGTTTATAGCAGGCCTAGCTAATGTTGCATTCTTCATGGAGTTATGATTAATTTCCAACATTTTTCTTTTTCCAACGAAGCCACTTCAGAGCTCTTGCCAGTGCTACTTGTCCCATGAGGAATGTGATAGTAAAGTTACGTTTATACCAGTCTCTAGGATTCCAAAGCCAGGAAAATCATCAGCACATAGAATAAGAATGGGAGAAAGGAACTCAATTATATTAAAATGTCTTTTGGCATTGACAAAGTGATCATCAGTGACGACCCACATTTTCAGTTCTTTGTGGCAGAACTTTTTGTGCCTAATGAGAGTTAAATAATCTATGAAAAAGTCTACATGAATATCCACAGCCATGAACAGAAGATATGGACTATAGGGCTACAACCATTGAAAGCTTAACTGTTAACCAGCTAAGGGATGCACAGTTTTATGACAAACTGTATTTGAAATTAGCATCTGCAATACTTCAGAAGTAAAGCTATCGAGAAGAACTTCCTGCCAGCACTGAGCTATGGGTAAGATTTGTTAGTGCATGTATGAAGATGTGTGTTGGAAAAGGCATAGTTGGTTACCTACAAGGGTGAGAAAAATAAAATAAAATCACATTTCAATGAGTAATTGTATAAGCCAGTACAGGAAACATTGTGCTTCTAATGCAGTACCTTTTAAAGATTATGCCTTTAATAACGCCAAAGTCCCAAAGTCTTTGTATCTTTAAATAGCTTTTATGAAGCATGCATGGCTTCTGGAAACAATTCAGGATATAGATAGGATAGTCAGTATCAGACCTTTTTAACTCTGAGAACTTGCTTCAAATTCTAGCCCCTTTTAGGACCTAAGATAATATCACAATTTCTGTCTAGTTTCTAACAAGAATCCCTCCCTCATTTTGTAAAGTACTGCACAAGAAGCAATAGAATATGTTTACTGTAGAACTAGCAGGGAATATTAAGCACTGGAATTTAGGTCTTTTCTTGAGATCTCTGTGGGAAACCTTGCATGTACAGATCTAACATAAACCTGAAATACTTACCTCTCAGGTAGGTACAGTACAGTAGCCGGAATTGTGCTGACAAGCAGCACTGAGCTCTCCCCCTCAAATGTCATGTTAAATCAAAATATCATGCTAACATTGAAACTTCTTCTTTTCTCCTTTCAGATATCCTTTCAGATGTCCTGTTTCTTTTTGCTAGACTGTTATTTCAGTCTAAGAACCCTGAACTAAATATTAATTGTGGGTATGTACAGTCATTCCTTCAAGTTTAACTAAATTTTAGAAGTTGCAACACTTCAGCAGCCAATTTTTAGGCCAGCTGGCAACACTGCAAAAGAACATAGAGCTGAATGGATAAGCAGATCTTTATAAATATGACTGCTTAGAATCAGAGTGCCTGTAAAAAGCTCACTGCTTTCAGGGCTGTGCAGTTTCACTTTGAAACTACAATGATGCAGCTGACACTACCCAATTATACAAGGCAGCAACAAGGAAGGGTATGAGTAGGCACAAAACCTCAACCCTCTCCCCATAAAAATGGGACACTATCCCAAGGTCACTACAGAAATGGTATCTGGTGACCAGTTCTAAGACAAATGATTTGCCCTCTCACCAGTTACAGCCAACATGAATAATAATCCTCTTACTAAAAATAGTATTTTACTTTCCATCTTTTCATGTTGCTGCTTAGGTTATGGTGAGGTTTTCCTCCCCACCCTCTCTCCCCATAAGCAAGACAGGATTTGCATTAAAATTGTTCTCACAATAGAGTATGTTATGGCATATGCAGCATACATACCAAGAATCCTAAACTACAATTTCTTATAGGTCAATTACAGTGGTGGTAGAATTATCACTAGCATTACACATTAAGAAACCAGTTATACTTGACATATTTAAGCCCAAAAATCTTTCAATCCAATACAGAGAAGAAACTGAAGTTGTGGTTTCACATTCAGTGGACAGTGCTAGTGTAACTGGATTTAGTGCTATTCTCCTCCAGCTTCCCATTCCTTCCTCATTTCTAGCTATCAACTGTGCACAGCTACTTGCAGAGTGTGTGTGTCTGCAAGTTATTTTTCAGTTGTTTTCAGATGCCCAACCCAGTTTATCAACTACTGCTGCAGAAACAATGCAGTAGATGCTGTGAAGAGGCAGGGTAGATTTGGGCTTACCCAGTTGTCAGGTTCTACACAGGATGGGTTCAGATCATTTTAGCAATGCTTTGCCACACAAGAAACCAGAAACTCAAGGCTAATCACTTTCATTTTTCTATATGCTTGCAAAAGAATAAACCCAAGAGTACTAAGTACAATTTTCCTTCGAGATTAATCACATGTACTAATCCCTATTTAACAGTCAACTAGAATCTGTTATACAGAAATTTCAACTTTTTTATTTGCATCTGTCAGTTTCAATTAGCAGCATGAAAAGACCCATAAAAGAGTGCCTGATCACCTCTCTGAATCTCAGATAAGATTCATCTCCCCTAAATCAACAATAAGCAGCAGAACTCAAATGCTAATAATAGCATTAAACCCCCTCATTTTCTAAATGATAGTTTTAGGCGCTGCTTTACCAATTATGGAAAAAAAGTTCAAATTTGATCTTATGCCTTTTACTAAGGCTGTAATGTGCAACAGTCAAAATACATACCTGTTATACTGCATATGCTTTCTAAAATTTTTACTTAGAAAGTCCTTGTAAAAGTCAGCCATTTCTTCTGCATTCAGTGTTGCTTTTTGACCTGAAAATAAGTTTTGGCATAACAACAATTCACAAGAATTGTCAAGACAATTCACTCGATTAAAACACTGGATTCTGATGCAGGAGATCTAGGTCTGTCTCCTTATTCCTACCAGCTTCCTGTGTAACCCTGAGTCAGTTAATACACCTTTATCTTACAACTTCTTAAAACGTAATCTAGGGGACACAGGAGATTAAAAATACTCACCATGTTGCAGCTGGTTTAACTTTAAACCCTTATTACTTGTGAAACTGATTACGTTTACCAGGTCTTAGATTATTTAGGGAACTAGTGGACCCCTATGAAAAAATCCACAGATCTAGGAGTATCTACCTTTGAGTAAAATTAATCTCTCGCAAGGCTGAAGACTAAAGAGCATAAGTAAGAGCATTTCGTGACTTAATTTTCCTCCCTGAAGTAAGTTAATAAATATAGAAAGAACACCAGCCATGACTGACATGGTATTTTCAGATGTACATTTTTTCTGTTGCTGTTTAAAAATTTCAAAAGTAACTTATACCAACGAGTATATGTTCCAAGATGTCACCTTTATTAACAATACATCAGACAATTATTTTGTGAAGAAGCAAGTAGAAAAGATGACTTTAAATATGCCACTCATAAGCAGGACATGAAAGGAGACGGATTCTCTCCACAGAACTTAAAAGGAAAACCTGTGGCCACAGCACATATGTGGAATGCTGAGAACCAGATAATTCTTGACTCTACCAGATAATTCCTATGCAAGCTTCCTGGCACTTTCAGTGTTTCTAAGATGAGGGTTAAATTTGAATGTCCCAGAGGACATGGATATGATGATGAATGAGACAGAATTGGGATATTCAAATTGTTACTGTTCCAAAATGTATTCTAAAGCTCCTGAGACTGATCACAGAAATGTAAATTACTGATCAGTAATATTTGTCATTATTTACAAATCTGATATATTACTACAGACTAACATGCTATGGGATACATCGGGATAAATTTACTCTAAGACTATTTGAAGGCTGACTACTTAACACCTGTAGTTAATTTGTTTCTTCATACTGGTATCAGAAGAACTGATTTTAGCTTCACTTACACAAAAAATTACATCTTGCTCCAACTGTTCATATATATTGTTACTACTCTCATTTTTACATACATACAGAGCTGTATTACAGAACAAAGTTAATCAACACATGCAGCCAATAAATTTCATTTGTAAGGTATGTACATGCTTACTATTTTTTCTTTTATTTCTATGGTATTAAAAAAACCCAATAATCCCCACCTTCCCCCCCTCCCCCCAAAAAAAACCAACCAAAAACCCCAACAAAAGCCCCACCAGCGCACCCAAAACAAACCCAAAACAGCAATATAAAAGAAAACTCTTTGAAGCAACACAGAACTTAATTAAAATTTTATCTCAACCACACACTGGTCCCCAGGATACAAACATAAGAGAAAAATAATGGTCTGTGATATACAGAACGTCAGAACAAATGCTTTACTAAACTCAAACAGATCATTATTCTATGAATAAAACATTCAACCTCATAACACAATGGCCAATTCACTGTTATTATGAAAGCATCCTGTTTTCAATTTACAAAATGAATTAGAGAGGCAACTATTTTACAACAACTGTGATCAGGCAGAGACAAGCAGATACCAGCTGCTGTCTCCTCTGAAGCTGTCTTAGTCTCCCTGAAGGAAAAATCCTGCATTCACTGTATACACTATGGACCTGAAGCCAACGAACGTGAATTTATCCATCCAAACATAACATGCACTTGAGGCAAATCCTCTGCTTGCTTAACTCAGCTAGCTCCCTGGTTTAGAAACTGTGAAAGAAAAAAGGCCCTTTTCTCCTCAGACTACAGGATGATTATATTACTTGGCTAGGATTTCAGCACACTCCCTCCAGCTGTGGGAAGGACATAGGGAAGAACAGTGCAATAGATGATCTGACTCCCACATGCACATCTCTGAGGAGCTCCTCCCCTCTTGATCATGCTCCTGAAAACACTTCTGAGTCCTACCTTCAAGGTTTACTTGCGACAGAACACAAAAAGCATGTATTAACAAAATTAAAAGTTAAGCAGAATTCAGAATGCATCCTGAACTATAAACAAAGATCTCACCAACCTGTTTCATCTCTCATTTCCAGACCCTTGGCTTTCAGTCGTGAATAAATAAATTCTTCTTTTTCCTAAAACATGTTTTTCCACATTAGAATCTGACGTACTCAGTCCTTGAAGTTAACCATTGTTTTTAATCACATAGCAGTGCAGTGCTTAACACCCTTTGAAATAATAAGAAATACTCATTATACTGCAAATGTCAATAAAACATTTGCCTGAATCCAGTGAGTCTGTCACCTAGATCCTTCTGCCTGCATGCATCAATTAATTCCTGCAAGTTTTCTAATGAAACATATACAACTTATTTGTGGATTAAAGCTACAGCTGAACTTCAGTATTGCTTGATAGGATCCAAACCTTCAGTTCGTAAGACAAACTATGAAGACGTGCTGTGTAACTGAGAATTTGAGCATGAAGAAAAACATGCAATGTTAAAAACTATGAAATTACTTAGATGGAAGAAGAAAAATTATTTGTATGTAAGCTTATCAAACTTAAAAAGCAGTTATACAGAATTGAAAAAACCCCAAACAACTAAGCTTTTTGTCTGAGACCTTTCCAAGTTTTAGGATGATATGATGACCAAATTTTGTCACGAATAATAGGGAATTACCTCACTATTACTGTTCTTCACAAAAAATTTTGTGTCTCCCAACCAATGCTGCAATCAGGAAAGAAGACAGATCGTGACTGAAAAGTCCACACTTTTAGCCTTGTTGGGGTACCCTGCCAGTGAAACAGGGCATTTCCCTCATTTATCCTTGGTGATTATACTTAATTTCTCTTACTTATGACAGAGCAAAATGAGCTGCAAGAATAATTTTCAACAGCTGCTCCAGTCATAGACAGGTCTTGCATATAGGGTGGCTACACCACCATACAAGTGCAAGATAGGAAAAAGGCAAATACCATTATATGCCACTAAACAGCAACAGAATATACAGACTCCTCAGTACTGCACATCAGTTTAAAGGAATAAATGACAAAAAAGTAATTTCCATTAAGATACAGTATGCATTAAAAGAAGCGGCAGCAATTACCAGCCAGTAACCGCAGGCGGAACAGCACCCTACCCCTCAGACACCAACCCCGACTGTGGGTGAGCAGCAGGCGGGAGCCAAGCGGCGCTGCTCACCTGGCAGAAGGCCCGGTTGTGCCGCGCCCAGAAGCGCTGGTCGCAGGCCTGCGCCTCCTGCCGCGCCTCCCGCAGCCGGCGCTCCAGGGGCGACTCCTCGGGGGGCACGTAGAAGATGACCGGCCGCAGGTTGGAGTGCTTGTCGGGGGGGCCGATCCAGTCATTACGGGAGTGCGCGGGGGGGCTGAAACCCAGGCCCTGGAAAACACAGGCAGAACTCATGAAGACTGCTTTGGCTAAGTTTTAAGTAACATCCTGATGCGACATAAACTTCAAAACTCCCCACAACCTTAAAACATGTGACCATGATGAGTTCAGAAATTATGCACATTCATTGACCGTGACAATGCGATAATTTAAAATCTACTTTTATTTATAAGTTCACTACAGAGAAGACATGTGTGACTCTTTCCCAACACTTTTGGGTTGTTTTAATGAACATTTGGGGGGGGGGGGGAGTGTGTGCTCGTTTTCGCATTACTGATCTTCCACTTCGTTATATTACTTGATGGCAAGAACTTGCAAGCACGCAAGTCCTCCTAAGCGCTGTTTTCTTCATGCACCCTTGTGCGCACACATCAGCGTGTAAGTTTCGAGGCTGGGTCTACGGACACCCAGGTCTAGAAGCTGGTAGCTCGCCGCCCACTTCTACATTTTACTCCCCTTGCGCCGCGGCGCCCCGCTAGCGCGGTATTTACAAACACGGGGGGGAGGGAGTTGGAAATTACATAAACGACGAGAGGCCGCGGGGAACACGAAGCCATTATCGGGACGCACCCGCCCAGCAACGCTGATTGCTACCGTGGGCCGGCCCCTGCTCCTCCCTCAGGGCTCTGCTGGGCCGGGACACCTCGAGGCCTCCCGCACCGCCTGGCGGCAGGCGGGGTCCGGGACACAGGAGCTGCCCCCACCGTCCCGCCCGGATTTACCGCGCTCTCCTGCGGCTCCCCGCGCTCCACCGTGGGGCTGCTGCCGGCGGCCGAGGAGAGGAGGCGGCGGTGCCGGCAGCACCCACCCCGCAGCACCCGAGCGGCCGCCATCGCCCGCCTCCTGCCGGCGACTGGCGCTTTACGGCGATGTCGCAAAGACAGGC
>JANRGW010000048.1:0-19989 GCA_024733675.1 Psilopsiagon aymara | reverse complement strand
CGCGGGGCCGGGGGAGCGGTACCGGTGTGGGCGCTGCGGGCGGGGCGCGGGCCTCCCGCGGGCGGCTGCCCGTTGTCATCTCCTCTCCCCGCCTCCTCGGGCCCCGTCGCCGCGGAGGGGCCTGGAGGGTGGGGCGCCGGGTGCTGAGGGGGGAGCGCCGGCTGTGGGGCCCGTGCGGGGGAAGGTAGCTCTGCCCTGGGGCTGGGGCACCCGCGGGGCGCCCGGGTTCTGCTCCTGGTTTTCCCCCGGGCTGCGGGTGTCCGGTTTGTTCCGCGATGCCGTCGGCTGCGGAACAGGTAGGGAGGGGAGGACTGGAGGCTGGGCGTAAACGGTAAGAGCTGGTCGTGTGTTAACTAAGGCATCACGCCTGCGGCCCGAGCAGGAGAAAGGTGTGAAAAAACAGAGGAATGACTATGAAATATCCGAATGGTTTATTCCTATTGCTAGTGATATTTAAAATAGCTGCAGTGATGAAGTGCTTCTGGATGCTGTGAAAGTTATGTGTGCTTGCATAGCACTTTATTAATCGCAAGTCTTGTTCTCGCTTTCCTTGTAGTTCATCTGAAACTGGACAAACGAAGAGAATGGACATGGGTAACCAACACCCATCCATAAAACGGTTGCATGAAATACAGAAAGAAGTCAAAGAGATTGAACAGCAAGTGGCTGTCTTCAGTGGTCTGTCTACTGATCGAGATTACAAGAAACTAGAAAGGAGTCTTACCAAACAGCTCTTTGAAATAGATTCTGTAGACACCGAAGGCAAGGGCGATATTCAGCAAGCCAGAAAGCGAGCTGCTCAGGAAATAGAGAGGCTCCTTAAGGAGCTGGAACAAAATGCAAACCATCCACGCAGACTGGAAATAGAGGCTATATTCAAGGAGGCACAGTCACTTGTGGAACGTGAGATTACACCTTTTTACAAAGGAGGTAACTGTATAAGTGATGAGTTTGAAGAAGGTATTCAGGACATTGTACTGAGGCTTACCCAGGTGAAAACTGGAGGGAAAGTTTCTCTACGCAAAGCAAGATACCGCACTCTGACAAAAGTATGTGCTGTTCAGGAGATCATAGAAAGCGGTGTGAAACAACAGCTGTCCCTGCCACTCTCTAATGATGCACATCCTTCTGTCTCCAAAATTAACTCTGTAATGTGTGATGTGAACAAAGCAAGAGGAACTCTCATTGCGCTTCTAATGGGAGTGAGTAGTAATGACACCTGCAGGCATCTATCCTGTGTTCTTACAGGCCTTATTGCTGATTTGGATGCTTTAGATGTCTGTGGACACACAGAAATCAGAAATTACAGAAAGGAAGTTGTAGAAGAGATCAATAAATTGCAGAAATATCTGGACTTGGAAGAAGAAGCAGATTCTACTCAGGCTTATGATTTGGCACAAAATCAGTCCATTCTAAAAATAGAAGAGATCCGGAAGAAAATGAAGGAAATTAATTCTTTACTTTTAAAAACAGAGAATGCTTCTGATTTGTTTTTGGGATCCAGAGCAGAACTGCAGGGATTAATTGCACGCCTGGATGAAGTGAGTCCAGGAAAAAACCCTTGTATTAGAGAAGCCAGGAGAAGAGCAGTAATAGAAGTTCAAACTCTTATAACGTATATTGATCTGAAGGAAGCACTTGAAAAGAGGAAAATGTATTCTGAGCAAATTGCTGCGGAACATCAGTCTCATAAAGCAGTTTGGAATGTTCTTGGAAACTTGTCTCAAATTCAGCAGGAGGTGATTTCATTTGATGGAAACAGAACAGATAAGAATTACATGAGATTGGAAGAGCTTCTTACAAAACAACTTCTAGCGCTTGATGCTGTTGATCCCCAAGGTGATGAGCGGTGCAAGACTGCGAGAAAGCAAGCAGTAAAGCTTGCGCAGAATATTCTTTACTACCTGGACATGAAAACAGATGAATGGGAATACTGAAATAGCTGTGGCCTGACAGAAAGGAACATTTTCTCCCTTGGCACTTTATGCAGATCATAGGCAGCACATAATACAAGTGGTGTGTTCTGTGCTTGCTTATATCACGAAGATTGCATAAGCAGTTGATTTGGCTATATGTCTGCTGTCCCACGCAGTCACCCACTTTCCATGGCAACTGTCAGTACACCATCAGCAGTTCTGGTCATTGCTATAAGTAAAGAAAGTGTGATTCTCTGAAGGAATAGCTTAATACTTGATCAAATAGCTTCTTTTTTTCCTCCTGTTTTTGTTTTAATAACCTTGTACAGTGTTCAGTGGATGCAGATTTTTCAAAGATGCAAAAACTTCCTTATGGTACAGTACTAGCAAAATTATTTACAGAAGGCTGGACATGGAAATTAATACTCAAGCATGAGACTCCATCCAGCAACTTTACAGCAGTCTGGATATACTCTAAATGTGCAGAGGCAAAAAACCTGCTAGCTTTTGGGTTGTAGTTGATTTATTCCATCCCTCACACCTTTCTGGGTGTTTAGATTTCTCAGCTAATGGAGCTGTAATGCCAGCTGCCAATTAGCATTTACATAGGCAAACCCAATTATGTCTTCTTTTTTTTTTTTTTTTCATACCTGAGCCCTTTGACTTTTAAGAACAGGTCTTTTGTTGTTGGAAACTGTCAAATTATTGCTTTGAGTTGCTGAGACTTGAAGAAGGAAATCTGTGCGTATGTACTGACCAGATAAATTGGATTTCAGGGATTTCACACTCCCATCCTTAAATATTGGCCACTTATACGTTAGTAATCTGAAAGCTTCACTGAATTTTGTGTAGTGGCTGCTTAGGAGTCTTCTTCAGCTCTGTTGTTAGCTCTAGTTTGGACTTGCCTTTTCACATAAAGTGAAAAACCCAAACAGAATTCACTTAAAAGTGAATGTACATTTTTGAAATTATTTTTGTAAAATAAGATAGCTATAAAGATGTCCCTGATGATGTAAATGCATGTTACGTGTTTCATGCTGGTCAGGTGTGGCTTTAAGCATGTCTTGGAAAAGACTTAGGCAAATGCTTCTTTGTGCAACCCAGCACTCAATTGTTTTAGTAACTTTGTAAATAAGCTTGCTTATACTGTTGTATGCATCTGCCTTTTCGTTTATGGCTGCTAGTGCCAATCAGATTTCTACTATAGCATGGTTTTAGGCTTTTTTTTGAGAGCATGGCATTAAAATGAATTAATTATAAAGATACATTTAATTATGGATACTTTGCACTTAAGTTTGATATTGAATTAGTTGATTATCTATAGATGACGATTTGCACCTCTTTAAGGAGTAAAAAACATTTCGGATGTTAAATATTTTTAGATCTATTTTTGACTGATTAGAAGAGACAATACTGTCTGTGAGAGACAAGTGCCTTTCTGACACTGCTAACTTGCACTGTCATGTAGATAGAGGAACTGTTTACTGGCAGCTTGGTACATTTGTAATCTTTGCAAACTGGATTTCTCACATAAATATAATTATGGTATAATGTATGTCAATGTAACATAATATGATAGATAACACTTGTTCTACTGAGTCTTGAGAATGAATATCAAAATAGGGAGATATGGATTCTGCTTAAAAATGAACACATTGATGTGGAGGTGGAGGACTTCAGGCAGGTCTCCTGTGCCTGTTCCTACAAGGAGAGGATATGTTTGCTCCATAATATACTTTGAGATCATGTAGGTTTTGAGACTGTTTAATGTCAGAGTATGAATATATTTGGTTTGTGATTGCTTTGCCAATTTGCTTACCAAAACTGGCATAAACTGGCATATTTTTTTCAGTTGAGTACAGTGCCTAAGGCACAATTAGGCAATCACAGAATGTTTGTTGTAGGATCATAGACTGGTTTGGGTTGGAAGGGACCTTCAAGATCATCTAGTGCCATCTCCCTGCCATGGGCAAGGACACTTTCCACTAGACCAGGTTGCTCAAAGCCCATTCCAGCCTGGCCTTGAACACTTCCAGGACTGGGGCATCTACAGCTGCTCTGGCCACCCTGTTCCAGTGTCTCACCACCCTCATAGTGAAAAATTTCTTCCTAATATGTAATCTAAATCTTCCCTCTGTCAGCTTAAAACTATTCCCCCTTGTCCTATCACTACATGCCTTCATAAAAGGTCCTTCTCCAGCTTTCTTGTAGGCACTCTTTAGGTACTGAAAGGCTAGTAGAATGTGTCATGGGAGCCCTCTCTTCTCCAGACTGAACAACCCTATCTGTCTTAGCCTGTCTTCGTAGGAGAGGTGCTCCAGCTCTCTAATTATCTCTCTGCCCTCCTCTGGACTTGCCTGAGCAGGTCTAGGTTTGGCCTGCTGCCTGTTCCTGCCCCAGGAGTAGGGTCTAGGCACCTCTTGCAGACTGAGGTCTGCACTGCAGCCTCTCCCTGCAGCTGCTCCATGTGAGTTAAGGCTTCAGCCACCAGCCACTGGTGTAGGTCAGTACAGGTCCTCCAAGTGGCACTGCCACTTATGCTTTCTGACATGTGCCCACCACTCTGCCTTGAGGGTCAGGTAGAACGTGTGCCCCAACCTGTGCAGATGGTGTGTGGAGTGCATGAACTGCTGTGCCATGCCCTGATCACCACACTCCCTGGGGCTGCCCTATGTGAGAGTTGGAGAAGCCATTACTTCTGGCCCCTCTTTTGTGAGCGGGTGGCTTTCAGTGCTCCATGGGGTTCCCTGGCTCAGGAAAACCACACTGAATGCCGCTGTCCATTGCAAGCCCTTGCTCTGCTGCAGAGCATACCTTCCCGTAACTGCTTCAGCAAGTGACCCAGGACACTCTGAGCTCCCTCAGAGATACAACCCTGTTAAATTTCTCTCTCCTTACCTCAAAAAAATATATATTTTCCCCTAGTTAAAATTCCAATATATTTATATATTATGTGGCTAACAGAATGTTAATAATGGTATGCACCTGAAAACTCATTTCAAGCTTTTTACACATTTGAACTGTAACTTCTGATTTGCATTTACATTTTTAGGAAATACAAGAATTTGATAGCGTAATGGCATTACCCATTTTTGCTTTAGTATTACTGCCAGGTCTGCAGTGGTTACCTGTAGTTTGTTAAAAGATTTAGTGTCCATGTTTTTGGAGGTTATGTATAGCTTTATTAATGTTTGAACCTCTTAGGTAAAAATGAGTAAGTGTAGTTTTCATCTGTTCTATTTTACATTTTCGTCTTAGCTTTTCTGAATGAATTGTTACACCTGTGTCTCTAAGGCAGCGAATGTGTGAGATCGGTGCAATTTTGACTGAGTTCAGTACCAAGTTATTATGTGGATTAAGCTTTTTTCCGGTGTCTTCTGGTCTTATAAATTGACTATTTCAATTTTAAGGTAAAATCCTCATCTGGAATAGGATTAATTCACAGCTTTTGCATGAATGAAAGTAATAAACTGAGTATGCTTAACAAGAAAAAAAAAATGCACACATTTCCTAAAATCTTGCTTTTGTGCTGAAGAATGTAATTTCTCTGGTTTTTACCCAAAGATCGAGGAACACAACTTTCCTTGCTTTTGTAGCAGGCTAAAATAATCACCAATGTGCAACTGGACCAAATTGCAGGAGCCTGCATTTTAGTACTGTACTGAAATACAGTAATTTTTCCGTGTGCTATGTTACCTACCTTAGAGCAAAATAAAAGATTGGCTATTTGGGGGAGAGGTAATCCTATATCATTATTCCTATTTGATAATTGTTTTTTTTTTTGAATTAGTTTTCTTGAGTTATTTCAGTGTTTATTTTTGTTGTTTACTGCTCAAAGTGGGTTTTCTGTTACCAGCTTGGAGGAGATTTTGGTTAAATACAATTTCTACTTTCTCAATTTAACAGGAGGTAGTGAACGTGCTCATTATGGTGTGTATATCTTGATTTATTGCTGTGTAGGATATGGCATTTGTATATGCAAATTGAAGATTAAATCTTGCAGTGTTATATTCTTGATAATTAATAAAAATACATTACTACCTTTTACTAGTTATTCATTTGAATGTTATGCCCTGCTGCCTTTCTCTATTTATTTTGAATGTGAGTTATCAGAATGTAAATGATTTTTGTCTTGGAGAAAGTGTTTTTATTAAACATATGGACATAAAGTTATTTTTTTTCCCCTCCTTCGTTAGAAGTTTGCTTTTCCACTGCTGTATTTATGAAAATAAAGTTCTTTGTGTGGAAACCACTCATAACTGTACTTGCTAAATCTGGTGCCTTTTTGGTTTTCTCTGCATTCAACCTTGCATTACAATCATTGCATCAGACATTGGTTGTGTTCCTTCCTCAGCAATAGCTTTGCATGCTCCTGGCCTTCAGTTGGATGATCACCGCAAAGATGCTTGTGGCTATTTCAAGATGCTGCCACTTTTCTGTTGAAGCCTGCTGCCTTAACAGATGAGCTTGCAAAACTGTTGATACAAATTCTCTTCATGTCCAAAATCAATGTGGATTAAAGAATTGTTAGTAGGAGGTAAGCTAATCTGATTTTAAACTGTGTAGATGTGGCATGTTCACATGATGGTTCCGATGGCTCAGTATGTTTTCTCAGGACCCACTGAGCCAAGTTATCAGCTCACTGCTGGTGGAAATCAGACATTCTATTTCTGCCCAGAAAGCTGCTGGCTTTGTGCAGTTTCTGCTGCTTGGCCAACTCCTATGAGAGGATTGAATCCAATAAGATGTGGGAAAACAACAAAAGTGGAGGAGGGAGCATTCTGTGGGTTTGAACTGGATTGTAGAAGGACATGTGGGCCAGAGCAACTGCAAAACGAATGGGTTGGTCATGCAGCCTTGCATTAGAAAGCAAATGTTAAGATTTTCAGTAGCAGCCAGTCATTAGTTAAATCTCTGAAGAGGAAAGAAGGTGGCAGTACCAACTCCTACAGACAAGTAGGAATTCGCTGCTTTAGTAATGGGCTATGATGGAGGAAATAGAAGTGAATCATGTACAGAAAATAAACTGGTTCTTTTCAGTTTCTATTCTGTGTTACATAGTAAGTGTTCATGTAATACAAAGCATAAGGGATCATGTTGAAGCACTGTACACAACCTGGCAAAGTTTTACTTCTACTCTACAGACATTGAATAAGAATATGGTTTATAGAGGTGGAATGTTCTTATAGGTAACAAGTTCACTGTATCTTCTTCTCCCTTTTTAACAGTAGGGCTTATTTGAAATAAATATATTATTCAAAGGCCAGTAAATCATCTGGGCAATAGCCCTAGATGTTGCTCAGCTAGCTGCTGACCTGTCTGTCCTGATTGGCTGTTTACTCGTCAAAGGAGAGAATTTGCCTTGCTAAAAATGGTTTGTGTGTTTGGGACAGGCAGATTTTGGTGCCTGAAATGGTTTAACTGGAAAAACGGTATTTCCATATAGGTGTATCCTCTCTTTTGGAGAATTCTCAGCTGACAACTTGAAGGAGTAGAAGGACTTTGGTACTGAACTCATGGCGAAGGCCTGAGGGTTTAAGCTGGGTGCCAGCAGGAGACATAGAAATGGCAGGATCTGGGGAACATTCCTGCTCGAGGAAGCTGCTAGTAGAGACATGACCAGATGTTCAGAGCCAGTATTTTGAGTGCACTCTCTGCCTGTTCTCCTGTTGCTTATGAGTTTTCACTGAAAAAGTGGATTTTTGGGAGGATATTCCCTGAAATGCTGTCAGGCTTTCTGTTTTAGACGAAGCTGAGAAATTTTGTTCAAAACTTTTCCTGAGCCCCTGAGTGGGGCACGTACTAGTTGTTGGCTGGCCTGGATATCATTCTGGTTTGCTACCTGAAACAGTTATTTACATAATGCTTTCAATTATGTTAGTAGGCATATAGATTTCATTTGAAAGCTGGTCATTAACTGAAGAAGCTGAGGATGAGGTGTGCTTCTGTTGAAGGCTTTGGTTATCCTTTCTTCAGTATTTCATTCTGGGGACTTCCAAACAGATGAATGCATGAGTTGCTCTGCTTGTCACTTCAAAAATAATGAGGGCCGTTTCAAAATTTGAAAACTCTTCCTACAGGACATAAATTGTAGCAGAGTTTGCCATTAGAAATGGAAAAGTACAACGAGTTTCTTAATAGGGCCATTTCTTCCAATTAGTATTGCCAGGCAAACTTCTGTGTCGCAGGAGTTCCTTGTGAAACCTGTATTTCAGGCAGCTAATCAGAAGTATCTCATGAGGGAAGAAATACAGTGATGCAGTGCAATGTCCTTAATAAGGCCCTGTCTTATTTAGCTCCCCAGTTGTATCAACTTCAAAACAGAAACCCAAATCCAAATCTGTGATTGTGATGGCCAGGAAGTCTGTAAGTCAAATGAAAACCTCAAAGAAGCAGAGAAACAAGGAAGGCTGGAGGAAAACAAGGGCGGTGTTTGACTGACTTCTGTCAGTTTTACAGCATAAGAAAAAGCAAAGCAATGCTCCCTTTTGCCTTGTTGCATTATACCTAGTCTACACCCTGCAGATCAACATTGTTTTCTACCCTAAGTCACCCGAAGCACTTCTCCGGGCCACTATCCAACCTCTGGCTGAAGGGGGTTACCTTGGTGTGCCCTTGGGCACCTTTGCCCATCTCTAGGGATGTCATAATTACCCTCATTCTCTCTGAAATCTCTGATCATGGGAACTCTTAGCACGCTACTGGAATATCAGCCCGTCTCACAGAAGATAGCATGCAACATGAAGGTAACAAACTGGTAATTGGAAGGAATAGTATAATAACTGTTAGCAAGTCTGTGTAAGAGATAATTTTAGGCTAAATTTCTTAGTTTGTTTTTTTTTTTAATTCTTTGTAACATTGTTTTATTCAGATCAGGGTATGATCAAATGCCTATTTCTTACCTTTCAGGTGCCTCATATTAATACCACATGAAAAGGAGGTTTGAAGAGCTCTGTCAACTATGAATATTAATAAATGGCCTCTCCTCACTTTCAGACACTCCAGACACTCACTCTCTTCACTTTCTAGTAAAAGCCAGATTTTCCAGAATTCGCAGTATCCCAAAGTTCCCACTATGACAAGTAAGGCCACATTTTGAAAAGGAGCCCATCCATAGATGCATGCACCCTGTCATTTCTTGTCACAGACAAACACAAGATCACCCTTGCAGCTAATCAAGCCACCACTTAAAATGGCTTTTCCTCATTCCACCAGTGAAAAGTTGCTCCAAACCACTGTTGCTGTTAGGATCGAGTTACCTTCTAATTTCCAGCATAACCATATTTATGAGAAGCTTTTTTCCTCCCTTAGTGTGTAATCTAGAGTATATTTATAGACCACAGCTAAATTGCCTCTCAGCTCCTGTTTTGCTTGGCTACCAAGCAAATACACCCAAACAGGCTGAGCTCCTTTGAAAATGTCTACTCTCTGAATCGAAAGGAAATTCACAGTACTATTTTTTTCATTTTTTTCAGGCTTTTTTCCAGCTCCCAGTGTATCAAAGGCTAGATTCTTCCTGAAAGGCTAGATTCTTCTGAACTAGGAGTCCGTATAAGTGCCTTGTTTGATGCGTTGTTTAAAGGAAGTCTAAACAGGTGAGTATCACAAATCTGTAGCAGTGTAATTGTAAAAACCCGAACTATGTATTTTTAGTGCTTTCTTTGTGGCACCACCTTCCTTCATGCCCAGCTTGCTTTGCTGTCTGGATATTCTAGCAATAATTTTGAGTGACCTGCAGAAAAGCATCGGAAACATTTTCAACCTTTACTATTTTTTTTTGCGTCAGCAGCACGTGTGTTGCTTTTTGAAGGAACCATATGGGAGTGGTTTTTAGACCAGAAGCTGTCACTGGTCATCTCACTTGGCTGGAAGTGTGAGTTTATTTCAGCAAGTGCAATATTATCCGAATTAGAATAAAAGCTGCCTCAGAGAGAGTCCACCCCAATTCATGGCAAAGGTCTTTGAAATCAGCATTTGAAACAGGAGACTGCTTGTGAAGAGTGCACATATTTTGGAAAGATGATTTACATTGCTGTAATGGTTAGATGTCCTTTCAATTTTGAATTATTAGGGGTACTAGGAGTATTAGGAGTACTAAATTCT
Source organism: Psilopsiagon aymara (assembly GCA_024733675.1). NCBI lineage: Eukaryota > Metazoa > Chordata > Aves > Psittaciformes > Psittacidae > Psilopsiagon > Psilopsiagon aymara. The sequence continues at coordinate 9,970 of JANRGW010000048.1, read as the reverse complement.
CACCAAAAATACCTAATCACCTACAAAACATCTTTCTGAACATATATACATAAGTGAACATTCATATGGTGTGTCTGCTGTGATTTCCAACCTTCTCCAAATTATAAACTCCAAAAATTAGGCATGCAAAAATCTACTGACAATGGTTTCCTTTTGGGAGCTTCTAAGAGAACGCCAGGGATCACTGGGAGCCTACAGAATACGAGATGTAAGGTGGCTTTCTGAAAAGTTTAAGTAAGTTTATAGCAATGATGGCAAATAATCTTAAAACACCCTGAAGATTACTGAAATGCAGTGAAGCCAGCAGCTGCTTGGGGAAGCCTGAGAGCAGCCTCATTCCAGCTCAGTGCTTTGCAACATTTCTCAGCATTTCTTTTCTCAGAGCAGAAGCCAATTTATCGTCTCTTTAATTTCTACACAGCTATTCTATTTTGTCTCTGCCTTTCATTATAATCCTTTAATTCAGTTTTGTGGCAAATTTCATCATTTCTGTTTCTGGTCCATCTTGTCCTTGCTAAGCTCAAGCAGCTTCCCAAGTAACTAATTCCCTTGCGGACAGTTTCTGCCACTTCACCAATGGCTGAGTTATTTCTTTGTCCTGGTGGAAATGTTACAGATTACATTCAGGATGCATTTGTTAGTTGAGTTCTCTGGCCAAGAACAATTTTACTCGGGAAGACCCAGAGACCCTGAAAAAAAGGATGCACTCCATATAGAATCATAGACTAGTATGAGCTATATCTGTACATATACATATATATATGAGCTGCTGTATCATGGGTCTCTGGGACCAAGGCTCTGGCAGTTGTGAAGAAACGACTTAAGATACAAGGCAGCTGGGAGGATTTTTATGAGCTTCATTCCTTGTACAGAAGAAGAGAATATTGGGAGGTTGTGACAACAAATAAGAAAACATGAGAAGGTACAAGAACAGCCAACAAAGTGGCTAAAATATACTAATATTACTGATATACTCAATTGATGGAAGGAGTTAGGGGACAAGATGGAAAACAGGGTAGGGTGCCAGGAGCCACTGTGACAGCAGGCCAGACAAGTCTGGTGATAAGGCAGGTCTGAGGTTAAGCTGGGAACTCAGCCTGCAGGTTGGGGTCAAGGCCCCAGTCAATGAGTCCAAATAATCAAGGATGACAATAATCAAAGATGACAACATTTTAGACAGGGTCTGCTAAGCTGTTAGGGGATCACTGAAGTGTTGGTCGTAGAAAAAAACCAATTAAGTCAAGACAAGGATAAACCATGGGAAATTCAGTTTTGATCTCAGCTCATAAGGCTGCATTCCTATACATCTATAAATTCAGCCATTCAGCACAGTCAGCTGAAGAGCATCTCAAACACCTGAGCATGGAAAAGGTCTGGACTTTGAGTAACCGTGCAATTTCTAATCATATGATACAAAACCAGCCACACACCAGCACATCCACCATTTCATGATGAAATTGCATTCTCACTTGCTTACTATGGGGTGACACAATGTAGGATAATGCTATATGACTGAAGACTACCAGATGCAATTGTTATATTTAATGTAAGGCCAATTGATCTTGACTCAGAAGCTGCATAGAACTTCATGTGGAAATTTGAGTGGTCACTGCAGTATCGCTTTCAGTTTTGGCACTACCTCATGGAAAGCTTTCTGAGTATTTCTACACAGCTATCCCTATGGTATGGCCATGAAGAAGATAAAGATGTTCCTACAATGCACCAGAGATGATATCGCCAATACAGGAAGGGAAGCATTATTGTCACTGCATAGAGCAGCAGGGAAGCCCCCTTTGAAATATCATAGGAACTTTTGGCTATTTGCACTCAGGGAAGCTTAATGACTACAAAAGGTAGCAATTACTAGCAAAACAGTCCAGAAGAATAGCAGAGCTGCTTTAGTGGAAGGCATTGAAAGAGCTCAGTTTTCTAGTTATAAATGAAAGCAGAGAAAAAAACGTAAGATTGCTCTCTCTAAATAGTAGGGCAAGTATCAAAGATGAAAAAGCAATTACTTAAGCTAATGGATGGTGTGGGTAGAAATATAAATGGATAGAAATTAGGTTGGAAAAGAGAAGAAGAGGCAATTTCTGAACGAAGCTATATGACATGTTGCCTTGACTTGATTACCCCAAAGATATCTTTGGGGTCTTGGGTGTCTTCATTCTTAAGTCTTTGGCTGTGCAAGTACATGTCACATATTTCTATTTAGCTTAATCTTCTTTGGAAATAAATGTGCCATGCACTTCAGAGTAGCTATAGAGTTCTGTTAAGTTCTTACAGACAAAAATCACAGAAAGCTGTGACTAGTGTCTGGTAGACAGCTTGGGAGAGGCCTAAGGAGATCATCTCATGAAAACCTTTGCATTAAGAGAGGATTAATATCAACAGATCATGAGTGACAAATGTTTGTGTAACCTTCTTAAAGAATCTGCATCCTCTGCAGGTAGTCTGTTCTAGGTCTTTGCTATTTCTAGAGCCAGCAAGTTTTTCCTAGCAGCTTCACTCTTCATCTGAAGATTTAAATACTGATTTTTTTGGTTTTATTCTTACTCTATCCCCATGAATCTGGAGAGTTATTAGGCAATCATTAGTAATAAATAACTAATCCCTTATTATTCACAGAAAATAGCTGTTTCCTCCTTTAGCCCCTTTTTTAGCATTTGCTTTTATGGATTAAGCACCCAAACAGCTTCAGTATTCCATGACGGAGTAACATCACATGTTATTTAAATTCCGGTTGCTGAGGTGACTCTCCCATAGACATTCACCGTAGGCCTATTTCTTAAAATACTATTCCCAAAAATGGACACAGGACTACAGTTGGGGAGTCATTAGCAATTAGTAACATGGCATAATTGCCTCTCATATTTTAGCTATTACAGCCCTATACACACAGCCAAGAACATTTTCCTTGCAACAGCATCACACAGTTGGCTCATGCTCAGCATATGATCCTGTGTAAGCCTGGGCCTGTCTGGTCTCACACGTTAAGTGCAGGACTGACACCACTGGCTTCTGCCTTTGGCCTGCCTGCAGCTAGGGCGAGAGCATGTATTTGCTGTGCCATGGCTCCACATGCCAGCCACGGCTGGTTGCCACCATCTCTGATTCACTGACCAAGGCCGTGCCAACTGCCAATGAGCCCCCCAAGAGGATGACCACTCCAGTTGTGCCCTGGAGCTGTGCCTGCTGCCCCACATGAATGGAGGTGACAGGCTCCTGCCCAGCCAAGCATCCTGACGTACCACTAACTTAGGTGGGTAATTGGAAAGCCTGCAACCCCCAGATCCTTTCCTGTTGCCACTATGATCCTGTGATCTGAAAGCTCAACAGGCAGAAAGGAATCAGATGGAAACTCTTCTCTGAATTATCAAGTTTGGCAACTGGAGGGGAGGTATTCAACTGGAGGAGGAGCCATATTTCAACTACTTGACCTGAAACTTCCAAAAGAGGCCTCATTCAGGGTTTGTTTCCAAACATTTTCTGAAGAAAAAGTACTGCTCAGAGACCTCTAGCAGGACCCTTAAAAATACCTCCATACTAACTACAAACATGTGAAAATCTTGGTTCTTTTTATGTTGCTCAGCCTTCTCCCAGTTCCCACACCCTTCCTTAGTTTTACATGCTCAACTGCTGAACATAGGAGTGCCTTCTGCTTTATAGCATGCTAGAGTTCTCATACAACATAAAGCACTCTTTCTCTCGGGTTTTATAAGCTTGTGTAGCTCATTGACAATGAATACACTCTTCCATATAATCTGGATTAAGGTAGACAGCGTACTGCATCACTTATATTAGTGATTACCAGGCTGTGTTTTAAGGTGAAGCTTTTGCTGGACTCTGCATTTCTGATCTGTGTTTTAGCTTGGAAGGGAATAACATTTCAAAGTAAGAAGATAGATGTGGGTAGCAATCACTACCACAGGCCTGAGAAAACCTTGTTTTGATATCTGGGCCTTGAATTGCTGGTTCCTGGGTTAATGATCAGATCTTTCTGTGTCTTGGTTCAATACCCAGCACAGTGAAGAGTAAGACCAATGACACTGGGGAGTAGGGTAGATATATGGCTGTGCATGACCAGAGTTCCTGTCACAGCCTGAACCCGTGACCTGAACTGAAGTTTCCAGCCTGACTTCAGCAGCCCACATCAGCTCCAGCCCTGGGTGCACATGGATGGAAGCACTGTGAAGATAAGCTACCACAGCCAACAGCAAAGCTACCTTCCCAGGTGTAAAGCAGTTTGCAGATCACTGAGTCTGTTTTGAATATGATTTTAAAATGCAAAGACCAAGAGGTTAGCTTTGCTCCTTCCAAAGACTTTCTGTGCGACACACACCCTCCCATACAAACTCCTGCACCACAGTCCCTACTTGTGACTGCTCACCTTGACCTAAACTCAGCCTTTACCTCTGATAAAGTCATCTGTTCCAGAGAAGCTCCTTCCTTTTCAGGTCCGCACCTCCCGTGGGGATGCCAGGCTGTCAGACCACACGGAGAAAACAGTCAATGCACTGTACAAGGCAACCCCAGGAATTTGTGCAACTTGAGGATGAAAGTTACCTCTTTCCTCGTGTCAAAGGGTTAAATTCTTCATTTCTTTGCAGCAGGCACTTGCATAGTTCCAGCCATTGTATGAGCTGATGGGTGTGTTGGGAGTGTCTATTGACCATTGTTCTTTCCTTCAAGGCAGATCACTCTCTGCTGCAGATTGTCTCTTCTCATTGTGGGTGGAAAACACACCTTTGCCAGCACTTTGCAGTGTCTTGTGCTGCTTCTTGTTTTTCTTTCTGATTTGATACTTGCTGTGGCTTTTAGTCTCACTGGGACGGTTCTGCTGTGAAGCTCAGAGCCACATGCTCCCCTAGTTGCAGTGTTACTGCAGTTGGATGGAAGTAGGTTTCATTTGGGAAGGAAGGGGGAGGGACGGTACGAGTTTTCTATTTCTGTGTGCTGCTCCAGATTGTCACTGTCTGCCATGCACGGCTGCTGCCTTGCAGGGTCTGAGCCATTCCATTTCTTCTTTACTTACTCATTTTGTCTGACATCCCCCTGTGCTTGGGTGCCAGACTTGTACCTGGTCCCCTAAATCTCCTGAGGGTCTTGAAAGAAACAGTGACACCACTTAATCTGCTGTAATCTATATATAACTGGAGTGCATGACACACTTCCCAAAATAAGCGGCAGTACTTCATGGCTGCTCTATTGTCAAGGGATGCAGAATAGGAGACACCATTCCTCAGCTTTCATGAGGGGTTTTATTGCTAACCCAACTTGTCACTTTTCCAACTGAAAGCAGCAAGGCTTTGACTTTTTTGTTGACTTCACCTTTTTATGAAACAGCTGGCAGAACAATTAAAATACATGTATTTTAAAGGCATTTTGGAAGTGCCTGAAGTCAGAGCGATTATTGCCTGTGGGTTTGCAGGGAGCAGGATTCAGCTCTGTCATTTACTAGAGAGCCCAGCTCTGACTTCCATCTCACAGCACATGGTTCTCCAAAGCTATCAGGAATGCAGTCTTGCAAAACCTTGAGCCCCTCCTCACTCGAAGTGGCCTGGTCTGTGCAGAGGGGGAGGACTGCCTGCCTCCTCACAGCACCAAGAAAGCACTGGCAGATGTTTATAGGGTGCTGATAAGTCTTCAGCCTCTGGTGTTAAATTCCTGAAGATGTGAGGTGCCTGATAAACTGCTCAGACGTGACACTGCAGCTGCTTTCCTCGAGTGCTGTGGGAAGAAAAAGTTGTGATTTTGCAAAAAAATTACACCATAAAATGGAAATAGAGGCACATGTTTGCATTTTTCAGACTGAGTGGATTTCTTAGGTAAGAACTCATCAGCATAAGTGCTGGCATGTAAGGTGTTTTTTAAAGCCCTTCACAAGTGTAAATGGTAGGAGAAGCACTGAAAAGCTCAGTGAACAAGAGGAAGTTAATAGAATTCCTTTCAAAAAATATCATGGGACTAATGCTTAGCCAGCTGTTTGGGGTTTTGGTTTTGGTTTTTTGTCTCACAGTTGTTTCTGGCTGCAGAAATGCAAACTCTGATATTTCAGCCAGCGATCATTTATACATGCAAACCCATGCACAGGAGGCAGCACGAAAGGCAAGATGTTGACTGCATTGCAACTTGCTTAGAAGGACAAACACTGCCTGGGATTATGAGCTTTTACCTCAGGGTTTATATGACTTGAAGACCCAACTTAAGCCAGCTCTGACTGCTTGATAATACCCCAACCTGATGATGAAACAGTAAAAAAGATTTACCTTTCAACAACAGCAACAAATAAATATAACCATGGCCAGAATAGCAGCAGACCATAGAAGGTCCTGAGTTTCTGTTTGATGTGCACTTGTGAAGTCCAACGTGCTCATCTGGCAGTTCCATTCTTCCACTCCTGCTGGTTTGGCATATGGAGAAGGGCAGCACTTCCAGGAATTGCTTTCCATCTTATTTTTATAGCACGTTAAGCAAATTAAGGCAATTTCAGGCTCCCGGTCTATCTGATAGGCAGTGGGCCACGCCCAGGGCACCTTTCCAGCTCCTCTATCTATGGCAAACAGCTCCACAGCTGCCAGATGTGAGTGCATCCTCTTCACACAGCATCTGGAGTGCAGTGTGGGCTCATGCCTAGCACACAGGTTAGCCACAGGGTAGGGACCATCTTGTGCCCTAACAGGGACCAGAGCAAACACACAGCAGTGCTGCACTCCTGGCACATTGAGGGTCACTGCCTGCTGGTCCTGGCTGTTGCAAACACCACTTTATACAAATCCTCTCTTAAACGCAGCAAGCCTCCTCCCAATGGACTATTTTTGCTCCCACTGCCCTGTTCTCAAACTTTCCAGCTAGCTGCAGTCTTACAGTGTCCTGCCTAAGATTGCTGATGACCAGTTTATAACCACTCATTAGGACAAGAGGTAACAACCTCAAGCTGCACCGGGGAGATTTAGGCTGGATATTGGGAAAAATTGCTTCACAGAGAGGGTGATCAGGCATTGGGGTGGGCTTCCCAAGGAAGGGTGGAATCACTGTCTGTGGAAGTGTTCAAAAACCATGTAGATGAGGCCCTCAGTGATATGGTCTATTGGTGGTCTTGGCAGTGCTGGGATAAAGTTTGGACCTGGTGATCTAAGAGGTCTTTTCCAACCTAGCTGATTCTATGATTCTATGGTCCTTATGCCAGCTTTGTCCTTTAGCTTCAAAAGCACATCCTCCCCTGCCATGTTTATATGTCAGCCCACCCCAGCATGGTTCGTACAGGGTTTCCTTGGGGTCTATGCACATGGGCACATTTTGCCAGCCTGGATGTGCCAAGGCTGTTCCTCAGTAAATAACTTTCTTGCTGTTTCTCCAAAAGTCTCTCATATTTCTGCAGAAGGAGTTTTATCTGTGCATTAATTCATTCCCAGCTGCTTTGCCTACTCTGACGTCCAGTTTGTCTCTGTGAGTTCAAGTCACACTGGCCAACTGAAGGGCATTGGTTGATATTCACACAGAGGTGTCCCTGCTCTCCACTGCATCCCCCGTGGCCCACTGAGACCCCAAGCCTTGCCTTCTGGTCAGACCTCTGTGCCACCAACCTGGCAGTGTATGAAGTAAACCCTCTTTCCTGCACAGGAGGCTGTAAAACTGCTCACTTCCTGGGCATCAGGAAGATGAATATAAGCAGGTAGGTGTGAGGAGTGCGGGTGCTTTAACAGGGATGCTGTTTCAGGAACCAGCCCTGCTGTGTGGAGGCAGCTCCAGGGTGTTGTGTTTGCCTGTATTTGGGTCAGAGAAGAGTGATAAATATAGGGTTATGCAGGGCTTACCACAGAAGATGTACTGCTATCACACATGTACTCGCTCACAGCACTGTTTACCATTCATTTCCTCTTGGTACTGCATTCAGTAATTATTTTTACCCCACTGGTGCCCACCCTCTCTAGACCAGTATTTAATGCATGAGGGCTGGATTCTTCTCACTTTCTTTGCAGTGTGCAGTGCAGGTACCTGATACCCTCTTGATGTGGTGAATTCAAATTTTGGAGCATTTGCTTGTGAAGCAAGTGACTTTTCATTTAATAAAAAGCACCTGGCTGAATAGCTGAGAGATGGTTCCTTTCTAGACCTTCCTCAGAATCAAAAAGCAGCTGTTATCCTTGTGCTAGCTGGTCTCAAGCAATATAAAAGTCCAGCAGCTATTGATCTCTTGCAGTTAATACCACAGGTTTTGCCAGTAAACATTTTTTAACCTTCCTGAATAAAAGCAATTTTCCACCTCTCTGCCAACGCTGATCTGCTTCGGGGACCGAGCAGGACAAGTGACAGCCAGGTCTGATAACCCTCTGTCTGCAAAATGACATGAGATAGTGGAAGCTCCTTTAGAACATTTGCTCCACCTCTGAGGAGAGAGGGGGGCGTTCACACTCTTGGTGCGGGCATCAGCATGGTTGTTGCTTAGGGCTCAGGAGGGAAATCCACATTCCCTACACAGCCACGGAGCTTTTTAGAGATCTGGCCTTAGATGCTCTAAGAAGCCTGGAAGTGGGGAGTTGTGTTCTGGCAGATAACTTCTGGTCCACTTGTTGCCATGAATGTCCTCTGCAATGTCATGGTCTCTGCTCTGTGTTTTAGTCCTGTGAGCAGTGGGACTATTCATTGCACTAGCTGTGGCTCCAGATGTATCCACGCTGGGTATCTGCACCTTTGTGTGCCAGGCAAGATTGAATTAAGAGAAAGAGAGCAAAGCATTCTTTGTGTGGTAGGGGTGGAGATGAAGCAGATGAGACCTAGCGAGTCAGGGGAGAATGGCTCATCTTCACCTTCCCCTTCTGGTGTTCAACTAGGTGAGGTTGGGAAGAAAAAACAGGCCTTGGATTTTTCCCCATGGTTGAAATGTGAAAGCATTTAATTTTTTTATCTACTTATTTTGAGGAATAAATTAAAGAAAATCTGTGCCTGTCCTCTGCTTTATATGTTTTATGGTTTTAATTATTCTTTGCAAATTCAACTGCCAACAAATCAGCAGACCAAGTCTCATGGGCCTGCCTCCCTTCCCAAGGACAGTATCAGTGGCGGCCATAGCAGTAAAGAGCTGCTATCTTTTCACTTCTGCATTCATGAGTATCAAGGCAGAGAGGCCACTGCCACAGGCAGTTTTTCCTGAGCGGAAAACTGCAATACAAGCAGGGGAAGTGATGGGTGCCAGCCAACGTCATGTGGCCCCATGATATAGAGGATGCTCCAGGAGACTGTGGCTTCCGGCAACCCAGGACACCAGAGCTCCAGCTTTCCAAAGAGTGCAGTCTCCATGCAGGAAGCCCTGGTATTCAGCCCTCTCTGTTGTCCTCTGCAATGAAAACACAGCTCAGAAACACCAGCTCTGCACAAAGTAAAAGTTCATCTCCATGCTCTGAGCTGTACTGCATTCATGTTTCCCTGAATGCTGCTACGGGCATTTTCTGCATTGTGCTTCACGTGAGGCAGTGCAGGCTTGTGTCCTTCAGGTTAGGTCCACTTTTTATTCACTGTATTTTCTATCCTAAGAGCTTTCTGTCTCCTAAGCCCCTAAGATAAACATTTGCAGCAATTCTTTATTGCATACAACCAACAAAACGTCCCCTCCAGTTTTGAGACCATTCCCTCAACTGCCCAAGAGTCCTGAATTAAGCAGCAAAATCAGTGGCAGACCTGACAGCTGCTTTTCAGTAAAGCTTAATCAAGGTGTTTAGCTGCGTGACATTCACTCCCAAGCAAGCCACCCCCCCACTGCAATCCTGGTCCCCTCAGCCACAGGCCTTTGTGCCCTGCAATAATTTCCACCTCCTCCCACAGCCCTTTTGGACACAAAGAGCTGCTCCAGGAGCTGCATGTGCCCTATGTCGTGGTTTAAGCTGTAAATCAGCCATGCAGTTTGTTAACTCACTTCCCCCTTTTTCTTCCCTCTGCTCCTGGAGGGATGGGAAGGAGAATCAAAAGAATGCAA
>JANRGW010000047.1:0-17840 GCA_024733675.1 Psilopsiagon aymara | reverse complement strand
CCACAAGTTAAAAACACAGTGCTGCACCAACTACTAAGAAGGAGAAAAATGACTGCTACTGCTGAACCCATGACACCTGTGATAATAGTCCTGCTGTCATTTGCTGCCTTGTCTTCTTGTGGTGACCATGTCTCCATCATGATGCCAAATCTGTCATTCTACAGAGACAACTCCACTATGAGTGAACCCACAGGAAACCTCTGCTGAAGAGCACACAGATCACTCATTCCTGTGCTGCAAAGTATTTGTCTGCAAACTCTTTCTCCTTTTTACAGTTATAAAAGACATCTTGTAAAGAGAGAATCAAATAAAGCAAATGCCTATCAGAAAATCATACTCAAATTCCACTGTTAGCAACTTGTAGAAGTCTACACAAAGATGCTATCAGAGTCGTGCATTTCGATTCTCTTTTCCTGCATGATATTTCTTTTTGGTATTCCTACAAAAGAATCTTAACAACAGCAAGGACCTCATAAACCAAAACATAGTAAACAGTCATTTTTATCTGTATTTGTGCTAGTAAAAACAGAAGAATTTTATGAGAGGGTGAACAATTATTTCTCCTTTGCTTTTCAGATATGGGAGACCCATATCCTGGGTATAGTCTGTTTACATAAAGAATGTTGCCAAAAATGGCACCAGCAATAATTCACTGGCAAAGCTGAAAATAGCAAGGTAATACGAGTTGTCTTATACAAACTGGCAAGGGAAGATTTGCATTCTTTGTCAAAACAATATTGGACCTAAGCCATTTAATGTGTATTGCTCATTATTTGAATTTACCAGCGCAAACCCTGTGATTCCAAAGGCAGTCTGGCTATGGAAGATGATTAGAAGCAGAGAGTAGCTCATTTTAGCCATTCTGCCAAAATCAATAGCATTCTAGAGAACTTCAGTGAGAAACATCTTGTCATGCCAGCAACTGAAGCAGTGTATGTCAAAGAAATTACAACTCTTCTTTTAACAAGCTTTGGTGTAATTGAAGGGAATGTGAAGGAGGTATTTTGTAAGCCTTCTAGCATCAATAGGGATTGAAGTTACCCCTCTCTTCAGCTTGCTGCTCAGCAAAGCTGCCCTCAAGGTCAGCAAAACTTTTGCCTGAGTAAAGACTGAAGGAATGGAATAAGTAGTGAGTCTAAACCACCTCAGAGGGGTTTCAATGCTAGTTTGACTGCTTTGAGTTGGAAAAGAGATCACAACTACTCAGTATAAGCTTATGCAGCCCCTTTGTTTTAAAGGCAAGATGAAGCTTCACCCTACCACAGCCATCCTCATACATAGCCACAGCTTTAACAGTGTTTGAAAAATTAGTATCCCTGAACTCTGGAAGAATTCATTTCCAGCAAGCATTATGGCTGTTACTGGTTAGGAATCTGTAGAACTTTAGCCCCCTGTCATGCCTTCCTGCACTCAGCTATGCTTCTCTCTACAAGCTGGAAAAGCTAGGAACAGCACCCAGCAAGGAAGCATTGTCAAATGCAAGTGCCTCTTCTTCCAGAGGTCAATTGCTTCCTGGGCATTTAGTACCTGAAGACATCACAGCTGCATAAAAGTCTGACTCCCTTCAGCCTCCTTCTCTCAGACCCTTGAAACAATTTCTCATTACTAACAAATGAGATGCAACTGTTGAAGCTTCCAGGGCTGGGTGACAGCCAGCTTCAGATGTACTAACAGTGCACTAGATATTCTATAGGCTGGAGGTTAAAACTGCCTTAGTTGCTAAGACTTATTTCCAGTATCTGTCTTTCAGGACTAAGAAATAGCTAATTTGTCTCAACCGGCTAAAAGAATTGAATTGTAAACGCGATCAAAGAATAACTGAAATAAAACAAAATGGGTTCTTACTTTTGCTCTGAAGGAAAATAGTGCAGTACAGGCCAAGATCCTCAAATGTGATGATTAGTTTCATTTGCCAGTTTAGTCTCTATGCAAACAAAACAGGAGTTCATAGCAAGATTTGTCTCTTGGTGATTTCACCTCTTGCAGCCTTCTGCACTGACTGCTGGTTTTGGAGCTTATCCAAAGGCCCTGCACAGCCTTGGATAGAGCTGCAAGGTTCAGTACGGGGTTTCATTCCATGCATTTTCCCAGTTAGCTGGCATTTTCTGTCTGCATTAAGAATTCCAGTTACTTATTTCTTGCTATAAAAATGTCACTTTCTAATATTAATTGCTATGTGAAGGTATTCTATAGTGTTCCTTCCTCTTGTCACTAATATTCAGGGAACTGGGGGTTGCCTGCATGGAGAGCCATGGATCAGTGGTCAGGGTAGTAACATGCTTCTCTTTCTTCAGTCTCTCCTCTGCTCTGCAATGTGTAGAGTTATAAACTCCCACTGATTACACCAGCTGCTCTGCAAGAGGTTTCACCACCGAGCCCTCAAATGCAACCTTTCCAACTTACTAAAGACATCAGGACTTAATACAGCTTTGGCTTGTTCATAAGCAGAACCAAAAAGGCTTCCAAATTAATTTTACAAGGTCTCCCAGCCCAGTACCTGCAATCACTAGAGGTTGGCTCAAAAATCTGGGTCTGTATGTACCATTATCCCATCACCTATAGTTCTGAGAAGAAAGGAAAGGAGATTCCCTTCTTTCAGCATTCTATCTATGTATCTATCTATGTATCTATGTATGTATGTATGTATCTATCTATCTATCTATCTAATCTATCTTATGTATGTATGTATGTATGTATGTATGTATCTATCTATCTATCTATCTATCTATCTTATCATCTATCTGTCATCTATGTATCTATCTATCTACTGACTGATTTATCCTATTTTCTCTCCAGTTGCCCTTCAACTGTGATACTAAACAAAGCTATAAAATGTGAAAGTAGAAACACAGAGCTGACTAATCTGAACCCTCTTTAGCTTTGTTTTGGTTTTTTTTTATCTCATAAATGTAATTCCTTAGATGAAAACACTTCCAGTGATGCATGTTGAAATACAGTTTAATTTGTCATTGTAAGAGCTATTTGTTCTACATTCACTTAATAATTTAATTTTTAAAGATTTACCCTTGAGTACAAAGAAGCAAACCTTTTCAAAACCCACTTAGAGTAGTTTTACATTCTGAGGAATCCATAAATGACAGCTAACCTAAAGTGTTTGAAAACATTTGTCCATAATAATAGTAACAATAAAGTCTAATGCAGTTAGGCTTGTGAATATTCCATTTGCATAGAGAATAACATTGCCACACCTGGTTTGTCCAGTTACAGGGGGGGCAGGGAGTGTTATTGATCTGCATAAACTGTTTTTATAACATTGTTTTCTAACTAATATTCATGTCCAATTTCTGGATATTAAATGCCACGATGTAAAAAGAATCTAATAAAATTCTACTTTTTGTCATATGAGATTTTATTATACAGCTTTTGAACTTACTTTTACACCTTGCATAGGGTGATAAATCAGTACGTTCCAGTAACAGCAGCTATTCAGTCACATTCATTATGGCCTCATCACTTCAGAATACTAATTTCAACCACTGGTTTTAAAGTGTCAAATCTCCGGTGATTACTTTCCCAATGTTTATTTTTAGAGCCCTTTTTAGACATTTAATATAAATGTAGGTATGTCAGCAGCTCTGCACAAACTATGCTGGAAAACCATTGATCTTTGGTTATTAAATAGTTTTTTGCAGATATTAATTCACGTTCTTTCATTTTTTTTTCCCTACAGATGCCTTTTAATGCAGCCACTTCGCCAGTAGAGAGTAAACAGTGTCTTTAATGGAATAATTTTGCATATTTCTCTAGATCAGTAATCTATTTTAAATGGCATTTGTCAGACTCATATGCCACCACCTATTTGTCCTGTAACAGGAAAAAGAGAGAAATAGTAAGTAAAAAGGTGGGCGCATCAAGTTAGTCAAGCTCCATTTATTTGTTCCACAAGGGAAAGTGAAGCTTTTTACTGTCATCATGAACATCTAGCTGAAATAAAAAGCCACTGGGTCCACACTGCCCATTGAAAATAGGTGCCAGGCAAATCCTGATCTGAATGAAACCATTGTATAGATTTACATGTGGTATACAGTGCCTGTGCTGCAGTAAATTCTAAAATGGAAGGTTACTGCTGAAAGATCTCAGTCAAGTCCCTGTAGATTTTAAACTACTGAGATCTTCCACAGATCCTTATCCATGTGCTTTCTAAATGGTTTAGTTCTTCTTTACACCATGAAACCATGTCACTATGCTTTTGCTATCAAATCAACTCTTCCGAACCTTACTTTTCTCTTGCATGACACAATGTGTGTTACTTAGACATTGCTGTTGAAACATCCTTAACACTACAGTATTTCAAATATGGGTATAGTTTCTAGGCAACAAATTCCCATTACCTTTGAGGGCAATTAGTTTTGTTTTGTCTTTTTCATATATACTCTTCTGAAATACCAAGATCAGATTTATTTAGCTTAAAATGGAAATAATATATTCAAGGTAATGAAATATAGTTAAAATACAATGATTTTTTGAAATGAAAATATTTCAAGATAGTGAATACTGTTCAAAGTATTGGCTGTGCTCTGCAAGGAGCAAAACAAAATCTCAAAACCTTAAAAGGTTTTTAAAACTTCAGCAAGTAAGAATTCCTTAAAACATCATCTGTAGCTCTTGGAACAAAATGCAGATGACCCATGACAATCACACACATCCTTTGCACACACTCATCATGTCTCTAGTAAAACTTGGGCAGTCTTCCTCTTGTGTCCTGCTATGTGTGGGCAGCAGCAAGAATAGCTCCTAAACAATACACTAAAGAGGGAGTTTTATCATTGGGATGAGTTAAAGGTTTTGTCTAAATGAATTACATTGCTGAAAGGAGCTTCAAACTGTACATCATCAAAACTATTTATTTGGCAGTTTTAAGTCATCATACATGTCAAAGTGCAGCTCTCGAGGATAGTTTTAGCTATTTCCACAAAATGTCTTCCCTTTGCAAAAATACGTTTTGCTTGACAGCTAAAGCTCCCAGACAAAGACACTGGTGAAGAAACATGACTATGCAGAACAGTGGAGGTGTCTAAAAGTGCAGAGAGAAGAATGTACTTCTGTACATCTGAGGAGAATGTTATTAAGCAGGCTTCTCTTCAGATACTTGGAGTTACATCAGCACCTTGCTGCTCATGGCCTTAACACTCTTATACTGTGTTTCAAGTGAAACATTCCTGAAAATATCAGATTGATACAGCTGAAAACTGAAGTACATCGTGCATTCACAGGCTGCAAGGAGTCGGAGAAAGGCAGTTCAGAAGGAAACATGATGTGGTGCAACCAAAGCTCCTGTACCTCCTGAATGCTTAAAAGTGTGTTGGAGAAAACTAAAACAAACTCAGTAAATTTGTCCTAATGACACGTTTTCTACTCAAAAGATCCTTGGTTCACTATTGTAAAGCAGAGTACCAGCTCATGACTTTCTGTATTCTATAGTGACCAATTCACAGGCAGCACCTGTGCCAGAATAAAACAGGAAGTTCCTTCAGAAACTCACTTATTAGGTGAAAATTGCTTCACACTGCTTTTTTCCAGTTATAGCAGTCAGAAAACATTCTGATACTGATACAAAGGTAATGTTGACAAAAACTGCATGACAGTGTTGCATAGAGGACAGAGACACCAAGTTGCTACCAGCTTCTGCTTCAGCTAGGAATGAACTGAGATATGCTTACATGACACTAGAAGGTCGCATACGCTGTAGATAGAGAGGAGGGGAAATAATGCAGAAGCAGAATGTCACTGGTGTTAAGGAATATGCTTGATACTCCTCAGGTATATGATTTCTTGATCACAGAAAGATTTCCACAACACAGTAGCTTACTGCATTTTGTGTCTGCTAACTTAAATATGTTGATATAAAAGAGACAAAAAAAGAAATGCAGAGTCACATCTGCCAAAGGTTATTCTATCTAGCCAGTAAACTGTTTTAACCACTTTTATTGTAGCTCAGCATGCTAAAATACTGCCCACATCATCTTTATCATTTATATTCCTGAACTGCAGAAGCATCCAGGTGACACTAGAAAACAGCACAATTAGCTGGTGAAGATAAGTCATAGATGGCATCTATGCCACTACTGTCATTTGGCAGCCCTGAAGGAATTAAATGGATGTTCTCTGGAACTGATGGCCACTGTCTCCTGTTAAGTTACTGTTATTATTATGACTGTGCCAGCAAAATAGTCCTTGGGTACAATCTTCCTTTCTTTTTCCCCTGCCACTTCTCTGGGTATACTCTTTTAATGGCAGATGTGTAAGTGTAGTCAGCAGGTGGGATGAGGACCAGTGATCTTCATTTTTTTGTTCCTCTGGCACCACAGAGTAAGTTGAAGAATTGAGATAAACAGAAATGTAAAGTATTGATGAATACACTTCCACCTTTCTTGTCAGCAATAATTTTTCTGCATGTGTCATAAAGATATAACTTCATCAGTGATGTCCAAAACCTCATCCAGTGAAGAATTACTGAATGCATAAAGTTCTAGTATTACATATGTAGAAATTGTTAAGTATGTGCTTGCATACGTTAAGCTCAGGTCAGAAAAAAAACCATATTGAAGAGTAACTGCATATATTACCATGTTTTTATCTTTAGCATTTTTTTAATTGAGAAAAAGTAAAAGGGACCAAATACTCCCTAGATTTTATTCCAGTCGTGTGTCTCAGGAATCCTGAGGAAACCCTACAATTTGCTGTAAGTACTTCACATTGTCTTATGTTGCAAGGCCATTGATTTTGTCCAAATATATTTGTAGTTCCAAGCTCCAGTCACTCTTCTGATTAAGCTTAGGATAGCCAACCTAACCTGCAGAGAACATATATGTGGTTTATAACATTATGATAAAGATATCTAAGGGGCATAACAAAGGCTATCTGAAAGTCTCTTTACGACAAACTGTGTGTTTGAAGGAACACATTTTTAGCTTCTGAAAATCAGCGCTTCTCTCTAAACCCAGTGGAAGTACGTTCATGGATCTGCTCAAACCCTAACTTAGCAAAATAAGCTATTGGTTAGAGTTTCTTGTGCTGTCTTAGGGCTCATGGCATAGATGAGACCTCAAGAAGACCAGTTACCTGGTTCTGCTATTTTTCTGGGTTTGACTTTTAACAATTTCCTTCTTTTCCAAGGACCTTCATGCTTGACTTTTATTTATCCTGTCATATTACACTGAGAATTGCCTCTGATGAGGCAGTGCAACTATGTTCCAACTGGGGAGGAAAGAACCCAAGTTCTTTTTCTGAATTTACACCTTTTATGGTAATGCTTGTGCCCATTATGATAACTGTGTGTGCCTGCAATGTAGATTGAGCTGAAGAAGAAGAAAGGGATCATTTAATGAGTACAGAGGTATAAGATGATATCTCTTTTAACAAATAATAGAATAATAGTGGATCTGATCCATAAAAAAAGAAAGAATATCAATGTCTTCACGTGTTTAATTCAACACATCAGTTCGTATTAGATTAGTCCAAGGTAAAAGAGAGAGGAATGGTGTATTTGAATCAGCTGATATTAGTGATGTTGGTATAATACCATTTGCCATGACAAACTTCACAGTAGTAGTACTAATGCTTTCTTCTGTTAGCTACAATTTAATTTACTCTAATGTATGATTGGGACCTTGACCATCAGAAAAAAAAAAAAAAAAAAAGGAAGGAAAAAACCAACAAAGTAGACTTTTAACAAAAAAACAGAGCTTAGACTCTATGGTTTCCAAATACTTGTAATTTTATTATAACATCCAGTGATGGACATTAGCAGTTGGGTGTCAGACTTGACTTATAACCTTAATTTCACAAGATTTTAATGATCTCAATACTGGCAATGTACAAGCAAACAAATGTGGCATTTCTTGACTATAGTTAGAATTTAATAATTTAACAGAAGACAATTAATAAAACTCAATTATTTCTTTTAAAAATTAAATTCTATCCATATCCATCACTAAGGAACTCTACTATTTTTATTATTAATGTTTTCCTTTAGCTTTTCAAAATGTCAGCTTTATCTATAGCCTTAGATGAAAGGTTTTGCAGTTGTGTTTCTGAGAAAGTCCAAATAAAAGGGAGCAAAGCAAGATACAGGAACAGGTAAGGGAGAAATAGATACACTCCACCAAGTCTAACATACAGTGCTGTGTTTATTACATTAATTATAAGCAAAAATGTCTTTATTAACATTATTAACACTCTGTAGAAAAATGCTCTGACAGGGATATTTTACCAAAGTCCTTTGAGAAATGAGGTTTATGAGTTCATTCTTTTCTTATTAGTCCATCTGGCACTTCTGCTCCCCAATGATATTGAGCACATTTTCCAGTTTCAACCAAATTCATGAAAGTACTGAAAGATGTTAAATTACAATTGCGAAAAAAAAGCAGGCAAATTGAGACAAGACAGCCTCCTTTTGTATCAGCTGCACAGACCTGGCAACAAAGGGTGCACAAAAGGAAACAAAGTCCTATGAATGCCTCAATGAAGTTAAAGCTTTAACAGCTTTGATTATGGTTGCCATTACTATGGAAAAGACATGCAACATCATAGACTGCAAAGACAAAGACAAAACAGAGACAGATCTAGGCAGTGCTGGTGAGACAACGTGCTGAGAGGGGAATGAAATTCAGGTCATTGGGCCAAAGGATATATTTTCACAGCTCTTTTTGCTTCTCCCTGGCAATTTGAATTATGTAGGTGTAAATTAAAAAGCAGAACCCAATGACATCATGCTTCCTATTCAGAACAACCTGATGCCTCTGAGATTTTTACCATTCAGGTAGAATCAGGTATTTCTGTTTAATTTTAATGAATTTAGAAACAATCAAGCTGCACTACAGAAAGCAATGTACTAAGGTCATATACTCTAATTTTACTCAGCTAATTAAAGCAGCACGAATGAAATGATCAAATGAAAGTCATAATTAAGATCATATCAATAAATCAATGGGATTTAAAGTGTTCATTCATCAGAATAATACAGAAGTTTGAACGTTTAATTTTCATTTTAGTACTCTAGATGTTAATTTTTAGCCTTTTCTTGTTCAGAGTCCTTGGCTTCTTTTTGTCTGAGACTCAAAGTCCATTTGGTCCTAGTTGGTGTCTGCCCAATGAAGGGTCATATGCTAAAAATAAACCATTTTGAAGTCTAATGAAGTTTGGAAGTCTAAGGAGAAAAGAACAATCAAAAATGTAAATTGGTCTGTAGCCATATAAAGTCAGTAGATGCCTTGACATCATCTTTGTCCTTAGAAAAAATGTAAGCAGATTTGGCATGATTTCACTTAAGGCTTTTGTTTTCCATGTACACACACCACCACCACATTGATTCATGTAACTTATCAATATATCAAAAGTATGCACACATTATAAGCTACATTCAATGAATATATTGTATGTACTGAATAGGAATACCTAGGCATATGTACAATATCAGGATTGACAGCCTAAAATGATTTCCTGTCTTTTAACATTAAAGTCATCTAAAGGTAAGTAGGTAACTCTCTTTTTATTTTTAATGGAAATTAATAGTGGTGTCACTCCTTTTTTCCACGAAGCATCTTCTTTAAAACTTCAGACTAAAAAATTATGTATAAGGTTGTGTCACTGTAAGTCTGACAAGACTAAAAGCACAACTTTCAAATAAATTAAGTCTCAGTTAAGCTAATTAGAATTATATGATTTAAGTGGAAATTCTGTATGATGTTTATATGGTTTAAGAGGAAGTGCTCTCTGCTGAAGGTAGGGCATGGTAGCAAAAGGATTGAGAAACTCACTGAGTTAAAAATTAGGCAAAGGAAGAAATATCTTGTCATTACCTTCTTTGTGACCCAGCCACCTTTCAAAATGTGGCAGTTATATTTGCTCTTAAAGGTGAAAACTGCAGAAAAGATGACTGGGCAGGGATCAGCATGTTTTGTTGTGTGTGTTCATGTATGTGTTTTACTTTGTTGGCTTTGGTTTGCTTTTCTATCATTCTGTTCAAATCAAGCACACAGACTTGATGTTTTCTTCTGAAAAATGTCAAGAATAGATTTCTGAAAAAGAAACAGTGAAAAGAATGGTCTTTGTCTCTTCTTTTCAACTAGTTCTTTTGCATACAAAGCCCATAAGAATGTTGAATTAGCTAAAGTCCTTTCTCTAAATTTAAACACAGCTACTTTTGCAAATACATCCTCTTTATTACATCTTTTTTATTAGACAAAGGTTCCATGCATTTAGTATTAACATTCTCACAGACCAAAACCCATCATTCGCAAAATATACTCAGCTCATTCCTTTTCTTTCTTAATGCACAGAAAAAAACTGCAACATTGAAGGAAACATCACATTTTCTGCAGTGAGTTGATGTTTGAATATTGCTGGTGAAATTGCATGAGGCGATTACTTAATGTTTTAATTTTTCTTAAACCCTGGGAATTTTGTTCATAAATTGAAAGTCATTTGAATACAAGAAAGAATCCCTGCATAGAAATAAGCCATTCAATCACTTCTACAGCATACAACCCATAGATATGTGTGGGTCATATGGATAATAGAAAGATCCTGCCTAAATGCTTTGCGCCAGCAGAAACAAAAACCCAGGCTAAACCATTATTAAGATATAAATAGGCTTGTAAACAATTTAATTGCATAAAAGAGTTGGTTTCCTTGGGACTGCAGCAATTTGCATAATGAATTGCAGTAGTAGCCCTACAATATTGTGTGTTAACTGACATCAAGTGAGATTGTCAACTTTTGCAATGCTAGACAGAATTTGCTTGCAATCCTTTATTCAGAAAAGTCGCTTATAGACAGAAAAATGTGTGTGAGGGGGAGTTTTTCTACACATTATTTTTGGAGATTTCATCCAATACAGTCTTTTTTATAAGCACTAGTAAAAAACACATGTTTCTTTCAAATAGTATCTTGATGAGAATGATTATCTGTCTTGTTAGAACTCAGATTTCATAAAGAACCTCTCAGTCTATCCTGTCTTTTTTCTTCCTAGCTGTCCTGAAACAATGGCTTAAACCTGAAGATTTCCCTTCTTATGAGCATCATTGTCTTTAAACACTATTTTCTTTGTGTTTAGAACTTTGGCTTTGCCCTGTTCCAGGGAGCTGATATTTTTCCATTATTCAGTTGTCTAAACATAACCAACTAGTACCACTTTGGATAACTCTAGGACAATCAAGTTATCTGAATGGGATTTGAAGTTATGGTTGCAGAATTGGAAGGGACCTCAGGAAGTGTCTGGCCTGCTCCCCTGATCAAAAACAGGTCAACCGTGACTTCAGACCAGGTTGTTTAAAGCTTCATCCAGTCTGATCTTGAAAACCTCAAAAGATGTAGATATTCTCTGGGCAACCTGCTACACTGCTTCGTTGTGGCTCAGATCTGCACAGTGTTTGAAGGAGCAGCAGCAAGCCAGACAAGTTAGATTCTATATTATAAAACCATGAGATGGACTTAAAATATCTCAAATTGTGCATGAGGAAGTCACTACAGTGCTGGTGATGGAGATTTCACCTAATGACAAAAGAGGAATTGAGTTGCAAATTCAGTGTAATGCACAATGAACAATCAGAATACTACCAGATGCTCTTTATTCATTGACTAAAGTTTTCAATGAGTTTGGAAGGTACACAAGCATGACAATGTTTTAGAAGAAACCCGTTCATTTCCATAGTGTATTTGGGAAGGCTTTCCTTTCTGGTGGTCGTGCTTCTTGCAAAGTAGCCCAAAGTGCTGGCTGCCTTATTCACAGTGAGAATGCACCGCTGGGTCACCATCACGCTTCTTGTGCAGGACACTGCTCAACAAGTCACTTCCTATTCAATGGTGATGCCTGTGATTACTCCAAAGTCTAAAACTTTGAACTTCTGCTGACTGAACTTCAATTCTGAGCCTCACTGAAGTTTTAATGGCATCTTGTAATTTTTACCACTATATGCAATATATATAACTCTCTGAGAAGTACTGCTGTGGCAACATCTGCATGTTAATTTGAATTTTAGCTTCTTGAAGAAGGCACTACAATGTTGTATCAAAATCACGAATCATAAGGCAAGATTGGTCTGGAGGAGACAAATTTGCTAACTATAGAAAGAAATCTTGAAGCAGTGTTATCCATAGTACAAACAGACATTCTTAAGCTGACAAGAGACTATGCATAGATGCCCTTGCCCACATTTACATATGGCTGTTCAAGTAATCTTTCACCATCAGACTTAATTACAAAATGTGCATCTTCCAGATACTGGGATTTTAGATAATTTTAGGTTAACTTTATGAAAAAATAACAGTAAGTTAAAAAAAAAAAAATAATGTTGATATTAAATTAGTAAAGATGCAGTTGCATAAATTTATTGATATAACAAATTGTAAGCTTAAATTTTCAAGTTTGGCTGAAAATAACCATGAGTCTTCAGTTCGGGGGAGTTACTTATTGATGGATTGGTTTTTAATTCCAGAATTAGAATGAGTTAAAACAGATCCTATCAGGTTAAGATGAATTGCAGATAAAAATGTTCACATTTTTAGCTATTTTTCAGTGCACATCACTGTACACTTTGGCTAACCAGAATTATCTGGCTTAAGATTCAGCATGCAGAAATATAATTGCAGCATATGAAAATATACACCAAATATAATATTTTTGCCTCTCTTTGGAAATCACTCTGAACTCTAGATTCCTATATTTCTATCAAAGTATGTCAGCTGGCTGTCTGGCAGAAAAGGGTTTAAAGAGAGGATTAAGGGTAAATCCTTTTCAAATATGATTTTAAATGTAGCCTTGGGAAACTCATCCCTGACAAAAGACTTTCAAGAGTTACAATAGATACCAGTAAGTGAATCCCTCATGACCAATACTTTTGTCTACCTCTTCTACCCCAGCTGTCCCTTTGTTAAGAAACATTAACTGTGCTTGAATTATTTCTTTGTTAGTAGAAAGAGAGAAAAAGGGCTGATTTAAGTTTTTTAGGTCTTTTAATGGCCCTTCATGCTTAGTCTGGAGAATGTTTAGCAAATATGGTAAACACAGAACTGATGTTACCTACATGTTAAAGGCCAAACTCTTTCTTAAGGTAAGTAAAATATTCACAGCAGATGTATAGGCCAACAATTTATTGATGAAGTGCATGTATTAATTTTAGCAGTTTTGAGGCCAGAAGCACCTAGTAAGGACTTCAGAGATATGACCGTATTAGCATTGTGAATTTTCATTCCACTGTTGTTGTGATTCATGTTATTTAATTTCTCAGAGTGGATAATGTCATTAACCCTGAATGTCTTCCAAAGGAACAACAACAAACATATTAAATAAATTCATTTTGAATCTAATTCCCTTCCCTCTCTCAGCTGGTGTGCTTGGTCAGACACTTTGGAAGATTATTTCCTGGACAGAAAAAGAATGAGAAATGTTATTCTGACTAAAATTATGTTGCAGATAATATTTCTGGAGGATTATAAAAGTCATGTTCACAATAGTGGCTGATTGCTGCCTATATTTTCATTACTCTTCCCTATTTTGTTCTATTCATGGTGGCATTGGAAGGAGAATGAAGAATTTCATTTCTGTGTGTCTCCGGATAGTTAGATAACTACTTTTTCAGCCTGCAGAAATCTGCTACCTAGTTCCATGGTCTTTATAAATAGGAAATATCCATTTATACACAACTGCTTTGCTCACTGAAGAGATATGAGCAAGGTTCATGACAATAAAGTTTCACTCTCCAGTCATGTGTTACTTGCTAGCTACTGCTAAATTAAGTGAGGAAGTTGCTGCTTTTCTTTATCCCCATCTGTTGTTTACTGTGACAAGGAATGGATGTTCCTTCACCTTCCAGTTTTCCAGCATACTGACTGCTGTGATGTCTCCCTGGGCAGGTTCAAGCCTGGGGACTTCACAGGGATATATGTATTTTCAATAATGATGTCTTCTACCCTTTCACCCTATCAGTATAGAGAATTAGTACTCATCAGGTATGCTGGAAAATCGGAAGGGTCAGTAACCTGATAATGAGATTTTAGTGTTGTTTAGTTTAACTTCCTGGGCCTCAGGAAGTGTCTGAGCTCTGAGGCTATCATGTAATGGTGATAAGTGATAAGATTTGGTGGAAACTTTGAGCTGCTTTTTTTTTCAATTTAGCTACAAAGTGTTCAAGTAATTTCAGCTGCAGATATCTCAGACAGGCATCCAGCCAAAGTTAATCCTATTAACTCTGTATTAATTCAAAAGATAGACCACAGGACTAGCTTATTCTTAGGTATTTGTTTATCTTCTGGATAGCTGGGTGATGTGATCCCTCTCCCTTAGGTAAAGGGGACCCTGAAGTTTCTAACAATGAGTTTCAGAGGTGAGAAGAAACATGTTTCAGATGCAACATATGCCTCAGGTTGGCCTTTTTTAAGCGGACAATTTCATTCCATGACCAATTTTGTACTGTAATTTTTTTTTTAGTAACAATTGTTAGATGAGGGGGAAAGGAAACGGCTTGACTACATCTGTCATTTTTTCATAATGTTAAAGCTATTTAAGAAGAATATTTAAATATCTTCTTTTGTAATCAAAATTATGAAGAAAAGAAAAGCTAAAGGAAAGACTTTTCTCAAACAACATAAAAACATTTAGAAATACAGGAACTTAGAGAAGCTGCCACATTGCACAGGGTTCTGAGAGCAGGAAAGCGTAATTAGAATATTAAAGAAAATAGGAAAAAAATCTAGAACATAGAGGACAAGTTACCAAGGAAACACAATTTTAGCCTTTACCATGTGGAGACACAAACACAGATACACCGCTATATCTGCAGCTCTTTTTACATCGTGCCAAAAGCTGGACTTTTTAAGGACTGATTTTGTACACAATAAAGTCAATTTACTTTGCATGAAATGTACTTTGACATTGTATTAAACAACATCAATGCAAAGTCATTAGACTGGATAAATGAATCAGTTAGCTATTCCACTCAAGTTGGTAATCTTTTATTTCTCTACAATCAATCCAAACACAGGCATAAATCATTTTTTTCACGGTTGTATCTTCAGTATAACAAATATACTAATAACCAAAGCAAAGTCCTGATGTCTCTGCAGCAAACTGACACAACAGATACTGCATCCGTGCATCTGAAATCTCCAGAAGAGGTAACTGCATTCAAAGAATTGCAACTGGAATTGTTTGGTGGGTTCCTGGTGGCATGGGGCAAAACCATGTCATAGGCAAAACCCTTGACAAAGCAGTGCTAACAAAACTATGGACAAAGGTGAAATAGTTCTTAGGTCCGTGTCCTTGCACTCATTTGTACAAATGTAGCTTTCATTATAAGCTCAGGCAGCATTTAAGTCTCATTTAAGCACAGTATTATTTGCCTACCTGTTTCAGGAGCTGAGACAACTGGTGACATTTTTCTCTTACTTACACAGTGGAAGTATTCTCAATTACTCTTGAGTACCTAATTGAAATTGATGGTGTCAAGATGCATTTTTGGGAAGATATTCTAATAAAATTAATTCTTGGGACATACCTGTGTTTTTCTGTGAATGGTCAGGGCAGAAGCATGCAGTTGACTGCCTTTTAAGTGTTGGCAATTTCATGTTTGGTTGCAAAGTAAGCTCAGCATCATGACCTTACTATACTGATTTGCTCTTTTAGTCTCCTCAGCTCAAACACACCAAAGACAATTAATCTGCACTCAGAAATTATAAACATTGTTTCAAAACTACTTGGGGCTCTTCCAGATGTGAATACGATTGTAGCATTGCTCATGTAAATACAAATACAGATGCTCTCTCCACTGTGAAATTCAACACTCATGCACCCATGTTGCTGTATCCTCATTATACTGTGAGTATATTCAAATAGCTTTGATGGCTTTCTGAGTAATTAAAAATATGTGAGCACATGGGTAATCACCAAGTTCAGATTAATGAAGCCTACTCAATATATGCCATGTTTAGAACTTGCAACATAAGAAAAAAATCACACAGCTTTTGGGCTGAGGTCAGCTCCAGTCCCACTATATCTCGGAGTACCAGAAAGGTTAGATCATATCTGTCTACCATTGCCCATGAATTAAAAAACACTGAGTGTGCAGATGCCCCCTTCTAATGCTAAGCAGGAATTTAAAAGTGAGTGTAGAAGTATGCTTTACCAGTGCCTTATAGCACATTTTTACTCATAGAACTGTTTCAGAAATATTAACATTGATAGGAGGTCTGGTTTTGTTCCCCCCAGATTTTCTGTGCAGTATATTATAAAATCATGTTGCTCATCACCTTTTCTCAGCTTCTCTTCCAGCGCAGTACTTTATACTTGCCAAGAAGATATGCTTTTAGTTCTTTTTTTATTGCCTGAGAAAACTATCAAAGACATTTTCAGTGTCAGCTGTTTATTTGTAGTATTTTCCTCTTTCTGTTACAGACAGAACACATCAAGTGAAGAGATTCAGTGTGAAAACCTAAGCAACAAAGAGATAAGATAGACCTTCAGAGGTACTGCTTTGATATTTACGATATAGAGAAGGATAGATGACATCTTTAGAAGGATAAATAGCTAACTTTTGCTAACCACTGTCTACTGACCTGAAATTCTTTCAGCATTTGCTTTATACAATTAAATAATATTGTCTTACTGTTAAATTTTGAAATATGGTCCATTAAAAATTAATTTCCTGGCCTACAGCAAAGAAATCCAGTTCTGGTATTGTACTGCACAATAGGGACTTTGGCAATAACTAATTAACTATCAGTAAAACAACTTTCTCTAGTTACTCCTAAAAATTGATTAGCATTTAAGGATGATTACAGAGTACTCACTAATCCAAGTTTCCCTCATTCACAAAGTAATAGGCATGAATTTAGACAGACTTCTAAGGTGGTAGACGACTTTAAAGTGTTATTCTCTGGACAAAAAAGCTGACCTCCTTATCTTTCATTGGGACAGAACACTGAGTCAAGAGATTCACAGATTTAGAAGCAGCATTCAAGAAATATATTTTTGATTTTATGTATATAGCTATGAATACCATTTCAAGTTTCAGTAGAATATCCTATAGATCTATTTATGATCTTGGCATGCAATTCATAGAATAGTTTAAATGCACAGCTCCACACAATGACCACAAGTTGAAGGTTGTGGTTTTAGTATGTATGTTACAGCAATATGCTATAATTTATTAATTGATCACTTCAATTTAGCCACTATTAGGTAATGGTAAATCACTAGAGGTTTATAAAGTTTTTCTGCATAAACACAATTTATCACTGGCCTTTAATCTTCACCATACACAATAGAAAACAAGTTTGGGAATCCTAGTTTCTGTACTTGTACCATAAAAAAAGTGAATTTTTCCAGATGCGGATGTGATTTCTTGATTTCTTCATTTTTTAATACCCCATTATAAAATCATGGAATCACAGAATAGTTAGGGTTGGAAAGGACCTTGATTATCCAGTTCCAACCCCCTTGCCATGGGTAGAGACACCATACGCTAAACCATGCAACCCAAGGCTCTGTCCAACCTGGCCTTGAACACTGCCAGCCATGGAGCATTCACAACTGCCATGGGAAACCCATTCCAGCGCCTCACCACCCTTACAGTAGAGAATTTCTTCTTCATATCTAATCTAAACTTCCCCTATTTAAGTTTGAAGCCATTACTCTTATTCTCACTACATTTCCTAATGAAGAGTCTCTCCCCAGCATCCTTATAGGCCCCCTTCAGATGTTGGAAGGTGTCATAGTTCAAGCTAGCTCTCAGCAAGTTTGCTGACGACACCAAGCTGGGTGGTTTGGTCGATACGCTGGAGGGAAGGAATGCCATCCAGAGGGACCTTGACACACTTGTGAG
>JANRGW010000046.1:0-13797 GCA_024733675.1 Psilopsiagon aymara | reverse complement strand
CCATGGCAGGGGGGTTGGAACTAGATGATCTTAAGGTCCTTTCCAACCCTAACTATTCTATGATTCTACGATTCTATTTGTCATTAATAACTGGACATAAAAATATCCATAAAGTAGCCAGGAGTAATAGTTTCAATCCTGTAAGTAGTATTTATTAAGTTTGTAGTAGATTATATGTGTGCATCCGATGCTCCTTTGCTTTACCTGTCTACAGTATTAATGCTAGGAGTGCAATATATGCTAAAGGCTAGGGTGATAGGCTAAAGTCTAAACCACGACAACGTCATTCTTGCCTGTCTAAAGAGAGGCAAAAGCAAACTAAACTCCCTGATCCCAAATAAGTCATTTGATTCCAAATTTTGTGACCAAATCACAGTACCCAAGTGTCTAAGAATGTATGGTCTCATGACCAGTGAAGAGTTTAACTGTCTCACTAGTCTGGGCCACCTAGAAGTTTCATACCTGCTGCTGATTCTGAAGAGATGGGGCACAGCCAACCCCACCCCAACCACTTCATCTGGTTAGCTTTCCAGAAATGCATCAGCAACCAACAATTTCAGTGTGATTATTCTTTTTGTTGAAACAACCATTTGCAGAAAGAAAGACTTGAAGAGAGTCTGCCTCTCAGAATGGTAAAATTCAGCATGAGGAACACGTTTGCTGTAAAAAATTTGAGGGCTTCTGTAGTCCTTTGAAAATAATGAAGTAGGGAAGTGTGTTTTACTCTTGGTAAGTTTAATTAAGTGCCATACAATATCTCTCTCATTCCTTTTGCTTTAGTCATCAGACTGTTACAGCTGTCACAGATGTAGCTATCAAACTGTCTGAAGTATTTGTTTTAACAAATGAATTTATGCTTTGGCAGCTTTATCAGGCATTGAAGTTGGTTGACTTTTAATTACTGCTTGGATAGTTATGAGATTGGCTGCTGATATCCATTCAATTTGGTTTTTGTCTTTCTGTGTGTACAGTAATTTTTATGGGATTTTCTTTGCTCATTTGTTAGGGAATTATACGGCTACTTTTTGAGTTTCTGCATACTTCCAACCCTTTCCAGGATAAGCAACTCTGCAGATGCCTGCCCTTCTGGATATGTTTGAAATTTATCCTGTGAATACAGGGCTGGAAGAGAGCACCCATGTCACCGAGTCCAGCATTCAGCCAAAGCAATGTTGTTGACACTAAATTTAGCACATTCATTCTATTATGTATCACTAAAAGCTCCTAAAACAATGTTACACTGCAACTACTAAAATTAGACTATAAATATGTTGCATACAGTATGTAAAACAAATTACTTGACCAAAGGTTATAAAAAAATGTTAATTCTTCAAAAGAGAAAAAGCACATTAGGTAGACATCATTCTAGCCTTTGTTATCAATGAATGCTTAATATTGAAATTTAAAAAATATTTTAAGTAATTGTACATACAATTAAGTACATACAAATATTTTTAAAAATGTGTATCCTTTTAAGACATTTTTTTTTTTTCCTTGAGAAAATATCCCTCTGAGCTGCACATTTTCAAGAATGTTCTATTTACTTTTAGCTTTGCAAAGGGTACAGACATTTACCTCCATGAATGTCTAATATCTATAGGAGACATACAGATACTGCTGTTGGAATACTGGAGAATTTAGATTTTGGAGCAATATTTTTCACAAACAGATCTAAGTGTAAGCGTATAATTGATTTTTACAGGGCTTCACCTCTTTCCTTTCTAACAATAGGCAGATGTGGCAGTTCTGCAGAAAACACAAATGCATGCCCCCTTAAGACAGATGTCACTGAAAAATTTTTTGGCTCTTTTTCACAGGAAGCCTTGCTGTGGCCAGCATTCATTGTGACCTCTGTAGAGCAGCTGTTGTGTTGCTGGTTTCTTTTACATTGAAGGGACAGTGTCAATGTTTTCCTTCCCTTTGCCAGGGTATTCTTCTCAAGATTCCTTTGATTATTTTCTTCCCATCATATTCCTTTATCAAGTGCAAGAGTTTCCGTGCTCAGTGGCCTCCTAATATTTAAGTTCTCCATATTTAAATGGAACATATATTGGAGTCTTGACACAGTTATGACTTATCCATATTTAGTTCTTGTAGAGGTAAGAAGAAAGATTATTTTTCTCCTTATATGAATAAAGACTGAGTGGGGGGAAAAAGATCTTCTTCATCTGAGTTATTAGATGCTGATTCTCAGAAGTTTAGTCTTTTTCATAAAGAAATAACTGCAGTCCCACTTCTCCAATGATTTTATTCTACTTGAGATATAACAAAGAAATTTAGATCTAAAAAGCTTGTAACATCCATGATGTTGCCAGAGTTCTGTCATATCTTCCCTAATGGATGTAAAATACCACCCTTAATTTTAGTGTGGAAGTGTAACTTGACAGCAGTCTATATGGTACTAATTGTTGTAGAGGTGGAAAAGTCATGGACTACTAGTACGTAGAATTTTTTGGAGGCCACTGTTTTGGTCAACTGTGGGTATAGAACAAGCTGAAATTGCTCTGTAGTCACTGCATGACACTATTTATTGCCCTACTGTTTTTCATGCAACATATCCCTGTGTCTGCAGTGAAAAAAATCTATATTAAAACTTCAGATACAACTTTCTTACAAAACTTCCATAAAATGTCCTTTCCTGTGCTTCTAACACTTGTTAAATGCAAAATAATTTTTGCAGTAATAATACTTGTATTAGGATGAAACTAGTATTAATGAGCATACTGAGTTTCAGAAATGAATTCTAGACCAGTAGGAAGGCCTGCAGACTCCTGAGTCATCTCAGTGGTTTCGCACACAGAATGGGTAAGAAACTGCTAATTATTTTCAGACACCAGGAGGAACTGCTCAAGGAAATAATTCCATATATAGAACAATATCTATAACTGTTTTCCCCTAATGACAGTTTTTCCAAGCAGTGTTATTAATAATCTAGAATAAATACATTTTTATTCTCCATCTTATGCTAGAAAGTCTCTTTTTAATCTTCAATTTAGAATTTCCTAAGTACATCTGTATGTGCAGCAACAGCCTCTGGAGCTTCTTTTACTTAATATTATTTTTTCCTAATAATTCATTATTAAAATTTTGATTTTATTCAGTTTCTAATCACCACAATAATAATATTAAGGACTCTGCACATATCAAACCTTCCAGCATGAGATTTGGAACAGTAGTTTCAAATTCACACAAGCTTTGGAAGTTTCTCCTCTTTTCATTCCTTCCTCATATGAAACAGAAACCTTTCAAAGTTTCATTCTTTCAAGCAGACAACTATTCTTCACCTCTCCCTATCACTACCTGAAAATCATGCAGCTCTTCCTCTTAGGAAGTCACTCTCACCTATTTAATCTGGTAGCTATAAAGCTGAACATTAAAAAAAATAAAAAGCTGGAAGGCGATCATGCTTTTCTGATTATCTGCTTCTCTTTGTGAGTTTCTAATCATGGTCTGTTGCATTTCTGGAAAGTTCAAGCTGTGCTGAAGTGCTTTCTGTATTTTTCATTTGTCCCTTCTAGTCTACAGTGCTCTTATTCTACTTCCAATCTTTTATCATCAATCTGATCTCATGCCACCTTCTAAAGGCATGATGAAGGATAACAGTATATCTGAATTCATAACTGTAACAAGTCTCTCAAGTAACAGGTAAATGACCAAAAGCTATGTAAAAGACCATGCGAAGACAAATGGTGTTTTCCTAGTGTGAGCCCACTATAAGTGAACACTCAATCTGATTCTAGTCACAACTGCCCCTAAATGTGACATTTCCACCCAGTCAAATCTGTTTGAGTGATATAGTTGTAAAATCTAGTTGAGTTTTTTAATCCAACACAGGTCAAAAAATAAGAAGACTGTGAATGAAAACCTGTAAAGTTCCTTCACAAAAACTGTATTTCTTCAGAATATATATAATATGTTTTATCTATTGCTCAAAGTTAGTCTATTAGCCCTTTAGACATTTTTTTATTGTGCTGTTTTAACAATGCTGTATTTTTATGTTTGCACATTCCCATGTAAAAATAACAATGGAGTCTTCCTTGGATCTGCTTTAATCTCTTCCCTTAAGCTTTTGAACATTCTGCAACATTTTTTGTTAGAACTTGTTTCCAAAGCAAATATTTTTAAAAGAGTATCTTATGTTAAAAATTTCATGCTAAATTTTACATGCTGTATTATGCTGGGCAAAAAGATAAATTAATGGGAATAATAGTTCCATTCATCAGTCTTATGCATAAATAAAATAAAATAAAATTTAAAAAAATGACAAAAAAAGGCAGCTTTAAATATAAATGCCTCAGGGTGCATATTTTAATTATCTTTTCTAAGTAAGGAAATTAATATGTCATCATTCTGGTAATACTTGCCTGTCCCTCTCCTGAGTGCTTAACATTTTCCTTGGTAACAGTTCTGGTGTCCTTGTGGCATCTGGGGTCACACAGGTGGAGAGCACCCCCACCAGACCTGGGCAGACTGTAACACAAAGCTTTTTCTGTGGAAAAACTAGCACTTGCTCTGGAGTGCATTTTCTCTATCCTTCACTTTTAAACTGAACTGTCAGCAGGCACTATACTTACTCAACAAGCCTACTTTATAAGCTATTCATTAGATGTCCCCCAATAAATGACTGACAAGCCAAATCTGAAAGATTTCATCAATGATTTGTCAAAATGCGGCACAATTAACTCTCAAAACATAGACGTTACTGTGATGAGGTTGCCAGTTTCTGTTCATTTGTTTGCTTTACTTGCTTTGCCTGGCAAAACCTATCTTTGTTTAAAGTCATGAACCTGGGACTATGTGCCTCATTCATTTTGGTTTCAGGATGGCTTCCTATGCAGTGTTGGAATCAAATATGTTACAGTGAATTTGTAGAGGAGCAGATAGACAAGTCTTACGGGAAACCCAACAGTTTCCTTCTTTATTTTAGTACCCTCCCTTAGTTTGCACGAGAGTATAATTTATCGTTTAGTTTATATCACTCATGAAGAGCTATTTCAGAAGTTAGAGAAGACTTATATATGACACAAGATTGTATTCTGGTTTCAAAACTTATTAGAATCTAAGATTTAAGTCATTTTGAATCAAGCCTCTGTTCACGGTGTTTTGTAAGTGTGGATTTTAGCATTTAAGATGTTTTGCTGTATGAGGTAGAAATTGTGATAATTACTGTGCACTATGGATGGATCCAGAACTTGTGCTGTGGCAAACCTACAATGTTTTTCAAGAAGTCTTAAACTGAATTGCCCTGGAGTCAGCCAGGTACAGAGTCCAAGCGAGAACGAACTAACAGCATGGCAGTAGGCTTGATTTTTAGTCTAGTACGTAAGATCATTCTATAATCATCTTCCTTTGTTATGAGTGCATTTGTTATAAATACACACAGTCGTATCTGCTAAAGCATCTGTGTACTAATAGGCCATATTGCAAATTATAGCATGTAAGGGCAATACTTCACCTAACCTCCTCTCAGATGGAACAAGGAGGCCAAAATGGAATTAAACAGTGATGCACTTCCTTACCCTACCTTTTGTTGATAAAAATACATCAGTGATAGAGTAAGTCTAATGTATTAAGCACTCACCAGAAGGAGCACTTAGCATCCCTTTAAACCGGTTAAGTTGGGTTTCATAGGTTTCTTGTTAGGCTTACTAGATTTCCTTCCATACTGTGCACCAGTTCTTCTGGTGGAGATCCTGTGCATGGAACTGAAAAATGAAGGTAATATATGTGTTTAAAGAGCTCTGGGTATAATAGGCTATTTCACTTCAACACGTATTGTCAACATACATTCCCTAAAATCTTCAAATCCACTCTGCATCTGCTTTGAATTGCTGTGGATGAGAAAGTGCAGATTTCTTCCACATATATTTCTCTTGCTTAAAATAGTTGCTGCTACATAGAAGCAAATCCTGAAATCTTTATTCATTATTTATTCTGCTAAAAGTTCATTTATTTCTGAAAGATTTCTGCATGAAGTTTTGGTGGTAGCTGGAAATTACGGATATGTTCTAACATCGCTATTTAATATTAGATCCTCTTGTAGGGTGTCTGGCCTCGATTAATCCTATGTGGCTGCAGGTACCCACATTAAGCTTTTTTGTTCTATATTTCTTCTACAATAATTTAATGCCCAGGTTAGCTTGTAGAATTGCTTGTCCTTCCGTAATTGCTTAGAAGGAATTTAGGATGACAAGGCTCCAAATTTAGTCTCTGAAGATAGGAGAATAAAAAGCTAGCTGAGCCCGAAAGAGGGCTTAGCTTGAAACAAGGGGATGAAAGATGCATCTGTAATTGAAGAAAGGGTGTCTTTCACTCTAGAAATTATTTAGTATGGGTAAAGAATTGTTCACATGGAAGCATTTTAAGAAATCCCAAATACGTTAGTTTTTTTTTTTTTTTTTTTTCCAGAAAGTCTGTACAGCTAGGAAGTAGGCAATTTACATGTCAAACATCCAAAAATATAGCTTTATCTTTCTCAGGATTTTGGTGTAACACAAATGCCAAATTTAATGAGTTGAATTGCTGTGTTTACCAAACTTATGCAAAAGCTCTATTTATGTTTCCAAGTGATTTGAGTATAGATTTGATTCCTATTTTAATGTTTCTGAGAAAAGCAATTAGGAATAGAGCTTTTCCATTTTTACAGCTTTTCAACTATCTTTGCCTGTCTTTTTATCTTAGCAACACAATGGATCTGGTTCAGCAAAGGAGTTTGTTGGATTTTTAAAAACTTCAATTGGCTTATTCAACTCTTGGTCTTAGTTTGTGCTTCTCTTCTCAGTAATGGTGCCTGATAAGTCCTTCTAAATATAGTTGAACAAGCTAAAAGACCACATATCAGTGAGCAAAGAAGCATAAAATCATCTCCACTTCATCTAAGCAAATCAGGACTTTAAAACAGCTAGACCCCCAAATGCTTTACATTTCTAACTTAAGAAATAGAAATGTGATACATGCTGAGAAGCTCTGACTGCAGGAAGCTGTTAAAATAATGAGCAATTTATTTTGAGGGATAATAAGGGTTTAGGTCTGACTGCCTATAATGAGGAAAAACAAAAGCAATACAATTAAAGTACATGAAATTACATCTGTGTGAAATCAGAGTGAATGAGCTCAGAATAAAAGGTTCTAAATGTATTTTCTGGTTCAAATCTATCAAAAAGCAAAATTGAATTTTTCAGGTAAAAAAACAGTTTGTATAATCATGCATATTAGGATTAATTCTATAGCTTTTCCACTGTTTGTAGAAAGCGCCTCAGCTTTATTGCTTATATCTGAGGCCTGGTCCTTTAAGTACTGTTCACCTTGAAATGGACACCTTGAAATTTTACTCTGTTCGAGTGAAAGCATTGCAGCCTGTAGACTCACTGAGGTGGATAATGTTTCAAGGGCTCAGCCTCAAACTGATGAGTTGGTTTTAAAAAAGGTCCACTTTAGATTAAAACACAGTTATAACTTTATGGTTTAAACCAAAGTAGCTTATTTTCCTATTTACAATCAATTCACACAAAAATTGAAGTATATATAAATACTTTACAATGCATTTAAATCCTGTTACAGAAGTCTTGTATGTCAAAACACACACAAAGTTCATTTTTATATCTTTTTCTGTTGGGGTTCTGGAAAAATTCTAGAGAGTACTTTGTCATCCTATTATTCTCTGTGTAGCAACAAATGAAAATCCTGGATGAAAATATACTATTTTTACCTAGAAGAAGGCTAAGAGTAAAAAAGAAAAAAAAAACCCAAATCTATAATATAAAAGCCCAAAGATTCTTTTTAGGTTTCATCAGGTCATTTCACTGCATAATGTACTGTCATGTCATCTCAGATAAAATGGGAAAGGATTTGGCATGATGTCACCTGAGATCATAAAGGTTGAAACAGGCTCTCTCTAGCTTAGAAAAAATTATGACAGTTGTAGGAAGACACAAGGGAGAAAAAAACACAGTTTCTGATATTTCTCATTTGGAAATATTTAGAAGAGCACTTTATAATATGGCAAAATTAAGCCAGTATGTTCCACAATGGTGGAGGTTTTACCCTTCACTAGAAACAGTTACAGTTTTCTAGGAAAAACACCCATCTTGATTAAACCAAAGAAGATTCTGCTCTAATCACTAGTATACGTTGCCCAGTGGCAAGACACCATGTGTCTCTCCCCCAGTATTGTTGAAGAAGCTAAAATTGGAATTTTATTCTTGCTTCCCATGATTTTGAGATATTATTTGCTTTCAGATAGTTCTAAGTTGGGTATTCCAGTATCAGACAGTTATTCTGACAGTTTTGTTCTCATTTTCACATGTATTGCTAAAGGGTCACATGTAGACCTGCAGAAGGCATCTCGAGCTAATGTAATTCTTAATGACCAAAACTAGCCCCAGATTTCCAGTTCAGAGTGGCATTAACTGTATGTTTTTTCCTTACAAGGAAACATCATCAGGATATCAGCTCTTTTTCCTTGCTCCTTTCTTTACACTGCTGGTGTAAGCAAACTTGAAATTCACACATGAGACTAAAGTTCCTGAAATTATTGTGTTATACATACATCTCAGTTAAATTTATATATATAAGTTGTAATTTATTGGAAATGGTTTCATCTAGTAAAAATCTGTACGGCATGCTCTGTAAGTCACATTATGTGAAGTCCTATATGTCACATAGTATAAATACAAAACTAAAACTTGGTTTTGACTAAACAGCTGTTTTCAACCTAATCATAAATGAAATAACTTGGCACAACTAACCTCTTCTGTTGTTGTGGGCCATTCTTACCAAAACAAACTAAATTTGAAAATCATCTGTTCAAAGGATGACAAAGAACTGGAAGTTTTTTAGGCTAATTTGACATTGTTCTGGCCTGTGCTCAGCATTCTGATTTCTGGCAGAGGAAAGATAAAAGCCCACTGAGAGAGAGAACAAGGGGATGTTTTTTTCCTTATCTATTTATAATAACACCAAAGAAATCATTTTTAGAATACAGCTAATCCTGAAGTCTTGAGGAGAAAGTGACAAAAAGTCATCCTTTGCTGCACAGATGGTTCACGACAAACACAGCAGGAGCAACAGCAAAGCATTAATTTGTTCAGTTCAAGAGATCTGCTAGTCTGCTGGTAGTGTCACAAGAAAAATAGCTGAGCAGGTAAAAGCAGAGAGCTTCAGATTCAACTGCTTTATATCTTAGCTAAACTTTTCTTCAAGTTTTGTACCACTGCAGTCCTACCTAATTCATAAACATGTTTAAATTTTAAATATGCTTCTAAATTAATTTTTAATAAGATTGTACTCCATGAATGAGAAATGTTCTGTGTGGCAAAATCAAAGGCAATCTGAATGCCAAAAAGATACATGGATAAATAAATAAATGCAAGATGATTACTGTTTATGGATTTGTTTTTAACATCTCAGTTATCAATGAGTGTAAATTATACGGATTCTTTTTATGCATTATATCATCTAATATTCAACAATCATTATGTATGTCTGCAATGTTTTGTAGCACAACCATTACCAAAATATCAGCTTATTAAAAAATTAATGAAATGTTTATTTCTGATTTTCAGATTCAGGGGGCTGCATTTAATCATCACACAGTCATGAAATACATGGATCCTTGGAGTGGTAGATACACGTGTAGAATAAATAAACTACTGGGACCCCATCTATGTTCTACAAAGGGATGATTGACATCTGTGCCAACAAAGAGGGACAACATTAATAAAAAACGTTAAAGCTGAGCTTTATTGAAGAATTGGTTTTGTATTTATACACTATATATTTTTAATGAACGATACCATATAGTTTTTATTTTATAGGTGTAGGGCATTGAATCCTACTAGCTACCTCTAGACCATTGCTCTAAATCCACTTTCTGAATCTGGATCTTTTGAACACCACTGTGGGTTCTCTTTGAAGGACTAGAAAGCTGAAGTTCAGCCCATAGATCATTGCAGTTTTTTAAACACTATGGTTTAATTCCTAAACTTATTCTTGAACCACATCTGTACAGAGAGATGCAAATTAAAACTGGAGAGAATTAACTAAATGTTTGCTTCTTTTTTTTTTTTTTTTTTTTTTTTTTTTAATTAATTGCTAGAATGCTACTTGTCCAAAACATAAGTTTAGCATTATTGTATTTAAAGGAGACAGGAAACTAACAATAGACTATATTGAAAAAAACCCAGACCACAATGGAGAAACAGTCTAGAAAATGATTCTGGCATACTAATTTACAAATAAAGATTTGAGATGCTTGCTTTATAACCAGGGAAACCCAACTATAATTTCATCTGTAAAATGGTGGAAAAATCCTGTCTTTTCTGAAAGTTTTTGTTACCATAGTTAAGAGCTTTGTTGCTACGCTTTCTCCTTCAAGATGTACGTGCAAACAGGCTGTCTGCCAGAGGCATTGGTTTCACAGAACAAGTGTAATAGCTGCTAATACCATACCAACCCAAGGAACTATGCTGTAAGTCAGCAGTTTGATTGATGAGTGCAGTCTCTATCTTTGAAGGAGAATCAAGGCCTAGATCTGTGGTGGTTTTGCTAGTCTCTAAGGCAGAGTGCGCATATTAACGTAATGTGCGAAATTACAAGTGTTACTAGAGAATATACGCCTAACACCAACAGTGAACTCATTTGTTTAAGAGAGGCAGAGATGTTCCTTTAGCAACATATATGTAAATGTTTTGTGAATACAGAAAAAAGCAAACCAGAGAGGAAACAATTCCATAATGGTGACGCAAAAAATTCCAGTCTTGCCTCTAACGCTTTCTTGTAACTTAAGAAGTGAATATTTAACCAAACATATATATATATATACACACACAAATATGCATGCACACATATACACACGTCTAAGGGTGCTAATCCTCCAACAGGGAAATCAAGGACAAATTTGCAGAAGCCAATTCTGAGACTGGCAACAGTGATCACTGTCAAACCTTTTTGGATTATGGGACTGGCAACAGTGATCACTGTCAAACCTTTTTGGATGATGGGAAACAAGAATTTTAGATCCAGATTCAGGAAGAAATATGGATTGACTAAAAAGCTGTAGTTTCTGAAAAGAAAATGGATGTATTATATGAACACTTTTATGTCAGAGACTAAATATTTCCTTTTTTGTATTATTTTGATCTAAGTAGTATAACATTCCTAGAGAATGTTAATATCCAGGCTTTATCAAAGGAGGAAAGATATTACTGAAGTAATGGAGTTTCTTCTTGGAGAGTCACCGAAAACTATTAATTCATGCACACACACAAAAGCAAGAATGATAAGAAAGATATTTCTCCTTATAGAGACAAGAAAGAATGCTCCTGGTTGTTACATTTTATAGGTCTCCATTCTATTCAGGTTCAAATAATGGAAAATTATTAAAACCAGCCAATGTTATTAAAGTACAGGCCTTAATATTGATATCATTACAGACAATATTTCAGAGCTATGTGACTCCCTGCTCTGAAGCTGGGAGTCTCCCATCTCTAGCCTTAGCTTGCCTGTCATAGAAGCTGAGGTACTGTGTATCCAGATTCATCACTGAAACACTTGTGAGATAGAAATAACCACAGAGTCATCTGTAGTTCACTATCACTAATGGCTAAAGACATCCTATTCCCCAAAACAAGGCCAAAAAAAGGGTTAGGATTTGGAGAAAATTTGCAAGTTCTGATGTATGGTCAGAATAATCTCTCCACTATAAATGACAAATGAAATTTACAGGATTAGATTGTTTGCGATTCTTTGTCAGCAAGAACGGCAAGATCACATGCAGCAGAGGTCTTTGGCATAAATAACACTGATCAGCCACCAAAGCTATGCACCAATTACTCATGAGTGTAGGCAAACTATTAAATTGTCTCATCATGTATTGCATCAGGTGCAAAATAAACCCTTATTTTATTGCATTCCTTTTTGAAAAATATTTGTCAAATATTTTTAAAACTAATCAATGTTCTTACTGTCAATAACGACAATCTTTGCATTTAAGATTAGAAGAAATCTGAATAAAAAGTAGTTTTCTTCACTGGATCCTGAAGAAATTATTATAAGATGCCAAAAACCTTTCAGCTCTGATCCCATCTGAGGCTTCCAGTTCCCCACTAGTAAGCAGTAAGCACCAAGTTTGAATAAGACATTAAATCAACAGAGTCCAGCCTCAGGCACCGAACAGTGATTACATTAGTGGTATTAATCTGTGACCTACTTTTGAGATCCTGGCCATGGTAAGAACTTGCTCAAAGTATTGATGTCTGTGCTGATTTTTACACAGTGAAGTACAAAATATTTCTGACTTGCCTTTGCAGCACACGAAAAATAGATGGGTTTATTCTCTCTGACTAAAGCCAAATATTACTGGTAGATACCTCCTGTTCCCCTATCAAGGTATTCAGGGTAACTTCTTAAAAAGAGATTGCATTGTTTCAGTAATAGTTGATCTGAGGACAAACATTTTCTCTTGCAGTTTCATATAACTAATATGCTTGCATTGTTACAATCATACTACTAAAGCACCATACTACATGGTTGCTGTGCATTTGCATACTATTCCTGCTTTAACTCAGCATTTCTATGAGATACCTATGAGATTTTGATGAGATAAACAGAAGTGCTGAAAGAGAGAATCCGGAGTGTATATTTCAATGATGTTACTCCTACAGTTCACTTTCATCTGATTAAATTACAGCTAAGTTTACAAAGTTTTAAATTAACTCTTAGGCTGTGATTTGATGACACCGTATGAAGGAGGCAGTTTAAGGTCTTTGTACTGTTTTTCACACCCTACATTATGCAAGACGTCCACTGAGATTTCATGACACAGCCCACACAAGAAGCCCGTTCCCTTCTGAGGCAGCAGATTTGAGCCCTATGTTTCCATGACTGAAAATCTTTTGAGTTCGTGTCACATCACACTCTTGCCAGAAAGAAGAGGTACCACTCCCTTTTCCTATACCCTTTCAGTACTCCTGGCCATGTTGTCCCACCGTTTGTTTTAGGCCAGCTCCAACAACCTACTGAATTTCTATGTCTGTATAACTCATTAAAACAGAGGACATACAACACAATGCAAAATCTGGGTAGTTTTCTTCAAGGTTAGTGAAATAAATTGAGACTGTGAAGGATTTTAAAGTGCTCTAGTGTAGCACACTGTTACATTTTCTCCACTGTCTGTGGAAGTGCAATCTTACATAAGCAGAGGGATCAAAATGAGAGAGGAATCAGATCAGATAGGAAAAAACCAAAATTTAAATAGCTTTTTACACACTGACCAGCTCTTCTTCCTGAGAAGTTCTGCTCCCTCAGGCAGCCATTTCCTTAGAGAAGGGCAGGAGGTCCCTGATGCTCTGTGAAGACTTTGGTGACTGGTACTGACTTTATGAGCCCTTCTGTTTATCCCTTGACTCGATGAGAAATGCACAAATGGAGTTATATGGAATCTGAAGGCAGACATTGCAATCATTCACCCATCCAGCTTAACATATACACAATATAAAATGCATTCAACTGTTCTGATGGAGTGGAACAACTATAAGGGAAATATTTGTAAAATGCTTAACAAACATTGTACTTTACTTGAAAATGAATGCTAGAGAGATGTTTCTGGCATGGACAATTGTGTTTGATATTAGGCCAATGGCATCACTGTTAATGGCTACTAGCAAGCTATATACATTTATTGTCTCTCATTTCTTTGCTGTAGTTTTGTTTGGTTTTGTTGTTTGATGTGTTTGTTGTTGTTTTTGTTTTTTGGTTTTTTTTTTTTTTTTTTTTTTTTTTTTTTTTTTCCCCCCCACC
>JANRGW010000044.1:0-12741 GCA_024733675.1 Psilopsiagon aymara | reverse complement strand
CTCAGTCTCCCCTCTGGCAGGTTAAAGCCATTCCCCTTGTCCTGTCCCTACAGGCCCTTGTCCAAAGCCCCTCTCCATCAGGGCAACAAATAGGTCAGGGAGGGTTGTGGAGCTCATGGGTGGCAGCGCCACACAGGTCATGCTGCTAACGTGTTTTGCAGATGATTATAAATGAGTTGATAAAGAAGCTGGACATGGACTTGAGTGAAGATATTGCAACGCTCTCTCCAGAGGAATTGCGACAGCGTGTGGATGCTGCCATAGCGCAGATTGTTAATCCAGCCAGGGTGAAGGAGCAGCTGGTGGAGCAGCTGAAGACGCAGATAAGGGACCTCGAAATGTTCATCAACTTCATTCAGGGTCAGTGCTGAGTTTTTAGATGAGCAGACACTGAATTGCTTATAATTCCCTGAGAAAGTCATGAGGAGGGGAGGTCATTGATGTCAGAGGATGTTTTTGGGTCACAGGGAAGTACAAGGCTCTGAACTGATGGTAGGAAGAAGGAGACTGACCGGAAAGATGCAGAGAGATATAAGGAATATTGTTCTTAATATTTGGGATCCACAGCTTGAATTTGCAACTGTGAGCTAATAGTGTGAAATTCTCATTCTAGATGAAGTTGGAAGCTCTGGTAAGGCAGAAGATGGACACTGTGAATGTGCAGGCAGAAAAGATGGGGGTGGCTCCCACAAACCAAATACACGTCCTCCTGGAAATAGAGGTGGGCACTGTGTGGCTTGGAGCTCCTGGCATGGCTCTTGCCAGCACTCACATGAGGTTCACCAGTCAGTCATGCCAGGCTGCTTTCATGTTTTCCTGGCAGTTGG
The DNA here is from genome assembly GCA_024733675.1 of Psilopsiagon aymara. NCBI lineage: Eukaryota > Metazoa > Chordata > Aves > Psittaciformes > Psittacidae > Psilopsiagon > Psilopsiagon aymara. Next base: position 11,914 of record JANRGW010000044.1, on the reverse strand, counting down.
CATCCTTGCTTTTCTGCTCCCGCTGGCAGAAAGCCTGTGTTCCAGTTCCGTTCCCTTCCTCCATGGGCTCCCTGGAACCATCAGAGAACCTGAACATGTGACACAGAGGGTGGGATTGGTCCTCAGTGGAGATCAGGAAGAAAAGGGGCTTCTGAAGCAGACAAAGCTGTTGTGATGTGCGCACCATTGCGCAGCACTGTAATTAATGCTCTTTAAGTTCTTAGCTTCGTGAGTGGATACACTGAGCTGGATAGAGCCAGAGCTCTATATGATTTGAGACTTGGCTACTTACACATGAATTTACTGGGGCTAGAATAGTGTACTAGAGAAATCCTGCAATACCTTTACCTTTAGTAATGTGTCAGAGATGGAATTCTGGCCCAGATGGAATCTGAGTCTTCCCCAGTGTGGCTGCTCCTACAAATTGAGTTTAGTGGTGGCCTCGGGAGTAAGCACTGCCTCGTAGCCTGCTGAGGCAAGGTGCTGCTTGGAAATAGACAGTGATCTCCATCAGCAGAGGCTTTGGTATATCCTGATTATCCATGTGATATGGTCATGTCTACAGAGTGGCCTTTCCTCACTGTGTGCATGCTCGCTGGGAAACCTGTTGTAGGATTTCCTCTCTGTAAGATGACCTCATTGCTGAGAACCGGCCATGCCAATGTTTGCTTTTCCAGTGGGTTTCAGTGCTTTGAAACCAGGAGCAGCATCAATCCTAGTGCCAAAAGCCCCCGAGGAGGAGAACTTGTGATGGAGGAGGAGCAGACATTTGTACTGCCTTTGTGTGTCTGAAAGAGCGGAGCTGTTGACTCCTTGGTGATAAACTTCTGTTTTCTCTTTCATAACCTGAGCAGTGAACCCAGAAGATGCCAGAAAGATGAGAGAAACAGGCCTGCACCTCATGCGTCGCATGCTTGCTGTGCTGCAGATATTTGCTGTCAGTCAGTTTGGTTGTGCTACGGGTCAGATTCCTCACACCCTCTGGCAGAAGGACCAAGACAACAAGGACTATTCCCCCTTAATCAAGAAACTGGAGCTGTCGGTAGAGCGGGTGAGGCAGCTGGCGATGAAGTACCAGCAGGAAGACCACGTTATCAGTTCCTCCGACCTGCAGGACGTTCCCTTAGGAGGCCGGGATGAGCTGACTCTGGCTGTGCGGAAGGAGCTGACCATCGCTTTGCGAGACCTGATGGCTCATGGGCTCTACGCCTCCTCGCAAGGAATGAGCCTGGTATTGGCACCCATCGCGTGCTTGATTCCTGCGTTCTCCTCTTCGCCGCAGACCATGCACCCCTGGGAGCTCTTTGTGAAGTATTACAATGCGAAGAACGGACAAGCCTTTGTGGAATCCCCGGCTCGCAAACTCTCCCAGTCCTTTGCCTTGCCTGTGACAGGAGGCATGGCTGTGACCCCCAAACAGAGCCTGCTGACAGCCATTCACACTGTCCTCACGGAGCACGACCCCTTCAAGCGCAGCGCGGACTCGGAGCTGAAGGCGCTGGTGTGTATGGCACTGAATGAGCAGCGCCTGGTCTCCTGGGTAAACCTCATCTGCAAATCCGGAGCTCTGGTACAGGCCCATTACCAGCCATGGAGCTACATGGCAAACACAGGCTTTGAGAGCGCGCTCAACGTTCTCAGTCGCCTAAGCAACTTGAAATTCAACCTCCCAGTAGACCTGGCTGTCCGGCAGCTGAAAAACATCAAAGATGCTTTTTGATGCATTTTTATTGTAGATCATCCCTTTTCCACAAGCCAGGGCAGCTGCTGGGCTCAAAGCCTGGCTTTTTTAAGACCAAGTTTGAAATTGATACTTGCTTTTAGGGAAATCTTACGGTGTCTCAGTGCTGGAAATCTGTGTTTACAAGGTTGCTGCTGTACAGCACCTCACCCTGCCCCTTTTATGCAGCCCCAAAGAGCCAAACGGCTTTGTTGGTGAGTTCAGTGTGTGGGGCTGGCCGCAGCCACTGAGGCTGTGGAGCTGCAGCTTGGCCCCTCTGCTCTAAGTGCTGCCCTACAAGTCTCCTGTCACGCAGACCGAGGCAGGCTGAGTGCTCCCTGCTGTGAACGGGAGAGAAAACCGGGGCAGCGCTGCAGGGGGGGCGGCTGTGGCTCCTCCAGTTTCTCTTCCCAGCGCTCCCGGAGCCCCTCTTCCCGAGTTTTTGCGCACACACACCGGCTGCCCGCTGTTTCCTAGGGGTGCATTAAACCGCTTTAGCAGTGTCCGTGTGCGAGCACCCTGTGCCTGTGTTGTGTGTCCGTCACCGGCTGCTGTGCGGTGGGTGCTGGTTCGTGGGCTCTGCGGTGTTAATAGCGGGAGTGGGGGCTCGGTGCTGGGGTGGTTACCGGTGATAACACACACACACACACCCGTTACCGCGGCCACCGGGACCGGAGGTCCCCGGAACGGGATGGGGAGCGAGCGGGGCCCGGTACCCGCTGCTGTTGCCGGGCAACGGCGGCTGTTGCCGGGCAACGGCGGCATCGCCGTCAGGATCCGTTCCTAAAGGAAGCGGAAGTGTCGCACGGTGAAGGGTGGGAGGTGCGGCCGCCGCTTTCTCTTCCGGCCTCGGCGCCATCGCTGCGGGACTCTCGGTGAGTGCGGCTCCGGGCGCGGCATCCGCCGCCATCCGCCGCAGGGGGCGGGCCGGGGGCGGCGCGGGCCCGGCCGTGACTCCCGCACGGTGTCTCCGCAGGGATGGGCAAGTTCATGAAGCCGGGGAAGGTGGTGCTGGTGTTGGCCGGCCGCTACTCGGGGCGCAAGGCTGTTATCGTGAAGGTGAGCGCGGGGCTGCCCTCGGGCGGGAGAGAGCCCGGAGCGGTGCCGCGATCTGGGCCTGGAGGCGTCCCCGCCGCTGGAGCTCCGCGGTGCCATCGCCTCCTGCGCTCGGTGTGTTGCAGAACATCGATGATGGCACTTCGGACCGGCCCTACAGCCACGCGTTGGTGGCGGGCATCGACCGCTACCCGCGGAAGGTGACAGCCGCGATGGGCAAGAAGAAGATCGCAAAGAGGTCCAAGATAAAGTCCTTCGTGAAGGTGTACAACTACAACCACCTGATGCCCACCCGGTGAGTGCGGCCGTGGGGCTGGGGGAGCTTCTGCTGCCCCCAGCAGTCGGTGTTCTGCGTTCTCTCCAATGTACTCTGGAGCTGCTGAGGCTTTTCATTATGTGACTGGATAAAAGTGGGGCGCACATTCTGCCCAATTCCTTCCTCAGCCAGATTCGCGTTCCTCTTGGTCATGGGTGTTGGTGGATGTGCCTTTGAGGCAGCCATGGGGGTCCAGGCTGCCGGCAGAGCTGTCATGGTCTGATCATGTTTCTTCCCATCCCCTTTGAGTTCAGCTGGAGCTGCCTGCCCTCCACACAGCACTGCATTCCAGCCTGAATTCCGTGTTCCTGGGTGCTCAGGTGGCTTGGTGATTCCCTGACCTGAGGGGCTTTAGGAGCTGTGGTTGCGTATCCCAGCTTTTGTCCCTTTGCTGCCCGGTTTGGCTGTGTTCATCTCTGTGCCCAGAGCCTTGGCTTTTCCAGCGTTGCTGCTTTCTCATCCAGGTATTCCGTCGATATTCCACTGGACAAAACAGTGGTCAACAAGGATGTGTTCAGGGACCCTGCCCTAAAGCGCAAAGCAAGACGTGAAGCCAAGGTGAAGTTTGAGGAAAGGTGAGTTGGAAGTTCATCTTTTCATGGCATCGCCTCCCAGCCCCAGGGTGAGGGCTCGGTGTGGCCTGTCCCAGCTTGGACACTTCTGCCCCAGCTTCCTTGGATATATTTTGGGTTGAAGGTGGCCTTTCCTCCATGAGCTTGTGGGGTGTCTGCCGGGGAGCTGCTGCTGTTGGGGCAGGGAACACTTTGCTGGTGTTTGGGGCAGTGCTGCGGCCTTGTGCCAGCACCAGCAGAGCCTTCAGGTGGTAGGGTCTTGGCATCATGGTGCTGGTGTCCCAGGGCTTGGCCCAGGAGCATTTTGAGTTGATGCTGTTTCTCCTCAGTTTCTGTTCAGAGGCTCCTTCAGCAGCAGGAGTGGCACAGCCACTCTTTCAGGGGGATGTGCCAGAGCATGGGCATCCTTCATGAGGATGAGAACAGAGCTGGGAGCTGACCTCTTCCTGTGGGAACTGGGATGTGCACAGCAGCTTGTGATGCAGCCTGCAGGAGGGCATGGGCTGCATTGCCCCTGGGGGAGCCTTGGGGGCTGGGGACCGCTCAGGTGTGAGTATGGAAGCGTTTTCTGATCTCTGTGTCTTCCTCTTTCAGGTACAAGACGGGCAAGAACAAGTGGTTCTTCCAGAAGCTGCGGTTCTAAAGGTGTAACCGGGTTGCATCAATAAATGTTTATTAAAACCCATTTTGTTTTGTTGTATAAAAGAAGTGGGGCCTAAAGTATTTAAAAAATGCACAATGAATCGTAGAATCACAGAACAGTTCAGGTTGGAAAGGACCTTATTCTCATCCAGTTCCAACCCCCCTGCCACGGGCAGGGACACCTCCCACTAAACCATGCTACCCAAGGCTATGTCCAACCCGGCCTTGAACACTGCCAGGGATGGGGCATTCCCAACTTCCCTGGGCAACCCATTCCAGTGCCTCACCACCCTCACAGTAAAGAACTTCTTCCTTATATCCGATCTAAACTTCCCCTGTGTAAGTTTGAACCCATTACCCCTTATCCCGTCACTACAGTCCCTAATGAAGAGTCCCTCCCCAGCATCCCTATAGCCCCCTTCAGATACTGGAAGGCTGCTCTGAGGTCTCCACACAGCCTTCTCTTCTCCAGGCTGAACAGCCCCAGCTTATTGTGTTTGATGTGAATAGATCAGTGGTGTGTCAGTGTCACACGTCTCCTGCTTTCTCTGGTGCTCTGCTGAGCTTGTGAATGCTGTTTTAATTGGGAATGCAGTCTGTGGTTGAACGGAGCTCCAGTGCCTGAGAGGCAGTAACTGATGCAGTTTGCAGGTAAAGCACTTGAGCTCTTCTTGAGACTGCTGAAGAAGAGTTGTGAGGCAGAAAGGGCATCACAGAGAATTTGTCACTGAATTTTCCAGCGTCTTTCAGCTGGAATGACCTTAGTTGGTTTAGCCAGCCGTAAGCATTCATTGCAGTGTTCAGAGCAATGTAGTATCACTCTTCCACAATGACTTTTCCTAAAGCCAAGTAACGAGTTTTGATTATCATTTATTTCCACATGCTGCAGTGTTCTGGTTTGGTTTTGGCTGGTTTTTTGGTTTTTGGCTTGCCACCTTGTATGTTGTGTTTGTTTTTCTTCAGAAGTGCTGAGGATGAGCTATCTCTATGCAGGTTAGACAGTAATCGTTTCCTGCTGTCATACTTGCTTTTATCTCAAGTGCAAAGACAAAGGAAGACAATTGAGTTGTGATGAGCAGCAGTGTTGGGAAATCAAACTAGCCCAAGCTCTTCCTTCCTGCCTTCCTCCCTCCCCTGCTGTGAAGCCCTTCGAAGGGTAAACACTTGGAGCAGATGATGCTTCAGAGGCTGGCATTTTTCATACACAATGAGAGCTGCTCTTCACTGAGCTGTATACTTTACATCTGCTGTGTGGGTTTTCATGGTGCTTGCCTGTGTACACTTGTCTCTTCCATTTTGCTTTGTCAAAAGGCCGAGCTCCGCACTGGTGTAGCTGCTCTCTTGCATCATTTGGCACACAGGTTGCAGAGCTATTGTTCTGTGCAGAACGGCTCCTCTTTGCTCTCAGTGTCAAGTGATGACAGAGGAGAAAGAGCCTCACTGCCACTGACGACACTGGTGCCCTTTGGCAGTGTCCCTGCAGCCAGAGCAGCCACCACCTCTGACACCGGCCCCTGGGGTGTTTGACTTGGGCCCATTCCTGCTGCCCGTTACCAGCTCCCCCTCTGTTATCTTTGACATTTTGATCTAGGTTACAATCTATTTTCTTGGGAAATCGGACGTCGAGGTTAGACCTTGCTAAGAGCACATTGTAGAAATCGTACAGAGCAAAAAGTGTGTTGGAAAACCCAATAGGAACCCAAGTTTGACAGTTTGGTCTTTTGTTGGGTTTGCATTTGCTTTGCTTTTTACACCTCAATGGGATTTTTATCTTATCCTGTTTCTAATAAAGAGGTGGGAAAAAATACCTCTGTATTTCAGCTGCTGAAGTCACTGTCACCAAATTCTCAGCTTATCTCAGTATTCTCATCTAAATCTGTGCAGTCTGCTCAGGGCACCTGTACACGCACAACTGCACATGCCTTACCCTGCCTTGCAGACCCTTGGTGGTACTGGGATATGCGTCCTTGTTTGCTGCCTGTCCGTGTCTCTCCTTCCCACCTCTTGCATGTCTAAAATGCTTTCCTAAAAAGAGAGCAGCACATATGCAGTTCTCAAAAGTTGCTTCATAGATGCCCAAAGTCTTGGTCCCTACAATGAAAATAAAGGCTTCCAGAAAAATCCAACAGTTCTTTATTTACTTTTTGTACTTTGCTGCAGTGCAGCAAGATGTGAATGGCATCATTCCTGTTGTGTCCAGACAGCGTTAACCCTTCCCTTCCAAGCTCTCACTTTGGCCTTGCTCTTACTCTGTATATTAAAGTACCACAACACAATGGAAACTCCTTCCTTCCTCATTGACTGTATGTGGTGGTGGGTAAAGCAGTGATTCTTGGGGGTTTGCTGCACAGGATTTCAATATGGACAGGAAATCAAAACTGTGTTCATTACAGCAATTCAGTTAATCCTTTGGACACTTGCCAGTTGCCTTGCGTTGTCTGGAGCAAGATGGACTCCTTGCATCATAAAATACACCAAAGATGCAAAGAGAAATACTCTGATCCCCTTTATTTCTCACCTGAGAATCTCAGCCATTCATCCTCCTTAGGCCTCGTTTCAATGCAACGTACATAGTGAACAACTGTAAGAAGAGTACTTTATGATCACACTGTACAGAGTATCCACTGCGGAACTCAGGTTATGGGATGAACACTCTGGGGAATTTGCATGTGTTGAGAATGAAGAAGGATGATGTATTAAGCAGCACTAGAAAAGCAGATTAATTGCAAGAGGAAAGTATTTGTGGTCAAGACTCACTCAGGTGCTCTTCATTATTTAATCTGATAGGTTTATATATTGTGCCCGAAGTAGGGAGTACAGGATCAGCCAGGCTGGGAAGAGTGAGCTCCTGAAGGAAAAATGGTACCATCAAAACCTGAGTGACACTAAGGAAGCAAATGCCTGCAACATGGGTAAAGCCTGGCTCTCATCTGTGGCACCAGGATGGACCAGTGTTTGCTGTGTTGACTTTAGTTCTGCATATGTAATGTTGTCTGTGAAGTTGAAACAGTCGCTGTAAAATCACTTCAGTGCTTTTAATGATTTGCTTTTACACTGCACTTTTTCTATATGGCTGTTTGCCACTTAAATATGTAAGAACCATGATGGAAATGCACTGTAGTGGTTCTTTTTAACCAGGCAAAGAAACAATAGCCAAGTATTTTGTTGTTTAGTACTCTTTCCCGAATTGGATGGTTGATGGGTTATTTCAGTGCTGGGATTCTGTTCAGTGTCTGCGCTCTCGAGTGCTGCTGCAATGAACTGCTGCTGATATGGCTTTGGCTGACAGTGAGTGACAGTTTCCTTCTTGTCCCCCTCAGAACCGTCCCTCGGTGATCACCTGCGCTTCTGCCAACAACCGCAACTGCAACCTGTCCCACTGCCCCATCGCGCACAGCGGCTGTGCCTCCGCCGTGCCCGCCTACCGGAGACCCGCCAGCAGTAAGTGTGCGCCCTGCGCTGCTCCCTGGGAGCTTTGTTACCCTCCACCCAGCACAGGCACTGATGTATGAACAAACAGGGACTAAAGGAGGCGAAACAACAGCCGCCTCGCTGCGGGCTTTCCAGCTGCCAATTCCGTGCCACAGTGGAAGTACCAATTCAGAATTAGGGAGAGAGGGGTTCTTTCTTCTTGTTCTGGAAAGCTGCTTTAAACAAACAAACACCCCTCGCAAACAAGTAAGTCATTATTTATTGTCTGACAGACAGCAGATCCAGCCACGCTCTCATCTGAGGTGCTGCAGTTTCTCCACTCCTTCAGGAGTCAGTAGATTCACTGCAGTCACAAAAACCTCTTCCTGAAGGTTCTGAAGCAAACACTCTCTGCCTCTGTCTGTGCGGGTAGCACACATTGCTGTGGAGGGCAGCTGCGCCCAAGCAGGGAGCGTCAGCTTTCTGCCTCCTGTGCACCAGCAAGACAGAGGTAGGACCCTGGAATTCCACAGGGGGGGTGCGTGGTTGTTACTGTTCAAAAAACATCCCTGTATTGTTGAAAACTGAAGTGGGACTCTGGAGGAGACGTTCCACCCTCACAGGACCCATTGGTGTGGAGGACCTGAGGGGGCAGAAGCCTGCTAGAAACCTGCTGGTACTGGTGCAGGGTGAGCTCCCTCTTTGAGCCTCAGCTGTATTTACATGGGCTCTACCTCAGTGCTGCACACTGTCAGAAGGAACTTTGCTTGTGTCACTTGGACAGGTCTCAGTGCCAGTTCTCCCGTGTATTTTGGGACCGGTCAGCCTGTGTGTGGCACTAAGGGCGGTCGCGTGGATCCTGCCAGTTTGAAGGGGTTTTTAAAGATAAATCTCATGTACAGATAATGTTTCTAGAGCATAAACCCGCAGCTCACTCACAAGGAACCTGAAGAATTAATTGTTCTTGGTGCGCAAAACCTGTTTTTTAAGGTTCTTTGTTTCTCTCGCAATACTATGGCGCTGTTTTAATGCTCGCAGTACCTAATGCAGAGGCAGTGAATCAGCTTTCAGACTGGCTCCCAGCACAAAGTATGTGGAGGAAGATGATACCCTGAAATCAGCGCTTGGCACACTGTAATTTAGAATGAGGTCTCCTCACATCCAACTGGTATCAGCAGGCTTGGGAGCTGATTTTAAAGAGCTGCTTCCATCTTTAATTCTAATTAAGCAAGTCTGAGTTCTATGGGATTGTTTGGGAGAGCGTTTCCATAGAACGAGAGCTGTGGTTGTTACGAGCTTGAGGCAGAACTAAAGTTGTATATAAAACGCATTAACAGCTGCAGGTTGCAGATATACAAAGATATTTAACTCCATTTATTCCTTTTCTTCATGTGAACCCCTTCCATCTACTCCCCCCGTTCGCTAACAGCTCTGTACTGATGTAAAGTCTTGCTTTATGCTGAGGAAAACAGAAATGCCGGGATTCTGCCCTGAAGTAACACACTCTCTGCCTCCTTTCCCCGTGCAGCCACCACTGCCTGCGACCCGGTGGTGGAAGAGCACTTCCGCCGAAGCCTTGGCAAGAATTACAAGGAGCCTGAGCCAGTGGCAAACTCAGTGTCCATCACGGGCTCAGTCGACGACCACTTTGCCAAAGCACTTGGGGATACGTGGCTGCAGATCAAAGCTGCGAAGGACGGCGTCTCGAGCAGCCCCGAGTCCGCGTCGCGGCGGGGCCAGTCTTCCCCCTCCTCTCACATGGTCAATCATAATCACTCGCCCTCGGTGGCCTCCTGAGGAGAAGACCGTGACCCTCGTGAATTTGCATGGTTTGACTGAGCTTTGAACAGTGCTTAAGGTAGTGGTGGGGAAGGGAGGTTAGTTTTCAACACGTGTTTTTGTGTACTCACTTTCTGTTTGTAAAAGGGTGCCCTTAAAGACGATAGCAGGAACTATTTCATAAAGATTCATCTGATGTAGCATCCTTTTTTCCTGCCTCAATTACCAAAGAAACCTCTGATGCAAATCTGCTGCCCCTTAAGAAAAACTAATGCACGCTAATCCACAAAAGCCATCACACTTAGTTGGTTGACCCAAGTGCTTCTTGCTTTCGTTAGCTTCTTGAAACTAGAATTTGTCTGGTTTGCTTACATTGCTTTGGGGTTTTTTGTTTCGTTTCGGTTTCTTTTTCCCTCTGTGAAGTAACGTTGTATGTATATACTTGAAAAGAACTGTCATGTATGATTTGCACTATTGGAGGAGGACTGAAGTTGCATAGCAACTTTCTGGAAGATGCTAATATTTTGAGGGCAAACTGCTGAAAAAAGGGTTTAAGGATGACATTTCTATCAGTTTGATTTTTTTTTTTCTTCAAGCAAAACAGCTTTGGAAGGGGAAGTCTCATACAGGTTATAGGTCTTTCTCTCTTTAGATTTCAGGTGCTTAGTGCTTGCAACTGGACTGCATAATTTACAGAACACGGGCATTTCTTCCTAAACACTGCAGTTTGCTAGAGTAGAGCTGAGGTTGGAGGGTTCAATAGTGCTTACCAATGCATGTTTTATGAAAAATAGCTGGTATCTATTAATGTATAGACAGTAAGAATCATAATACTTATTAGCTTTTCTTCAGAATTAGTTTATTTTTGTCAGTAACAATCCTAGATATACTTACTGCTGGTACAGTTGTACTCTATGATATTTGTATTTGATATTCACTTTAGTAGCAGCCAGCAAAGAGGACAGCCTCAGGCCAGGCCTCGGACGACGCAGTCAGAGATAGATGGTGCGTGGTACAGGATGCTACAGCTTTGCGCATGACCGAGTCATTGTTCCTGTCTGCTTACCAGGGATTTGCTTCCTAACCCCAAGTCTGGGGAATCCACCTTGAACCAGCTGCAGAAGCTGTTACCGTGACGTATCTTGGCTGGACAACAGATTGTTACAGTTTGTGAAATAATGACCTTTAGTTTTTTTAAGCTTATCCATAAGCCTATGCCAAGTTGCAGCATACATTCCTCCAGTAGAGAACTTTATACAGGTATTACTGCATTTATTATCATTTGCTATATTAATAGCTACTAACTAGAAATTAGGCGATAGAGGCAGGCGTAAACCCACAGCTGGGCTAGTAAAGAGCTTTTCTTCTTGTTAAGTGTAACCGCTCTCCCCCAGACATTCCATCTTCCCAGTACAGTTGCAACTAGGGCTTTGTTTTTATACTGGGTTACCTGAAACAATTGGTTGGTTCAGTGTAGAAAGCTAGGACTAGCTGGAAGATGAACTACATGTGATGTATTATGGACTACATTACAGTATTGGGTCCATTGTGGCTTTTACTTCTGAGTTTTGTTTTCTTTCTTTAAAGTTAAGCTATTTAATTTGGAAAAGGCGCAGGGTGGAAGGATCGGGAGCTTGGCTCTTGCTCTGGTTGAGAAGGTGGCTGCTCAATTCTCTTTAACAAATAAACCCCCCCCCACCTCAACCCCCCCAGTTTGACACATTTCACTACCATCCTACTGGGTAGTCAACGCTTCCTTGCTTTGGCATTCAGTACCCTACTCTCTGTAGGAAGATTGTTAAAAGAACACTTTTTTATATAGGTAACTTTAAGACCATCGTTACGCTGTGCGTAAAGAATGTACAGAGAAATTTGTAGGTATTTTTTGAGGAACAATTAATTTGTTAATGATATGTAGCTATTTAATTTTTCCCTTTCCTTTATTGTAATCATTCTTTTTTTTTTTTTTTTGGTTTGTTTGGAGAAAAAAGTTGATCTTTTTGTTTTGTTTTTTTTTGTTGTAGATTTGTCTGTAATACAGTAAAAGTGCAGGAACACAGTTATTCTATGAGAACACTGCATTAGCATTAATAGCCACTAGTTTGTTATTGCTACAGGCTACTGAGCATCGTAACATTAAATACTAATGCTGTAGATGGACTCTGTGGAAAATGTGACTCCTATATTTCTTTGTAAACACAAATAAGATAATGTTTCTAAAGCTAATATTTTCAATAATAGCTGTTTTACAAGGTTGCATTTACTTATCTGAGATAGGTAAATGGATTTGAGGGCAATAAAGATGCAATGTGATCTCTCCGCTCAAACATGTATTAGACACAGTAATGTCCTGAAAGCCAAAGGCGTCGGGGGGGGGGGGGGGGGTGGAAGGAAACCCAACCGAAGGCGCCCCCTTGC